>ML807172.1:196850-217292 GCA_009831015.1 Picea engelmannii
AAATCTTCGAATTGCTGGAATACAAGTTTGAGAATGCTCATCCTGATTCTGAAAATCATTTATGGGACATAGCTGAGCAGAGCTTCATAAGATCGTTGCGCGCCCGCGGCTTGTGGCATACAATGATATGATCATCTGGGCCCTGGATAAGGTCGATATCCCAACAAGGAGCATCTTAAATGACCAACGAGTTATCGTCGGCTCATTCAGGCCAGAACACATACAAGTAATGTATAAACTCTCTCTAAATCCTAAACATACTTTTAATGCTGAATTTTTAGCAGAGTTTCAGAGGAAAGAATGTATTGAAGCAGACCAGACATATCCGGATATGATTATAGAATGGGTGAGATGTCTAGCAAATTTTAGAGCTGATTCCCATGGGATTTATGCTACAACATCCTTGAATGAATACATGGTTTATGTAGCCATAATGTTATGTAGGATTTTCGGGAGAAAAGATCCATGTCATTTTCATGCAGATTGGGTGCCCTTTTTAGAAGAAGCTTCAGAAGGAAATGGTTTTAACTGGCATAATATTTTTTCAGATAACCTAACACAAGAAATCTTAAACTACAAAGCAACAAAATCAAAGGGACAACCAACAGCCTTTTACATGTCAGCATACATTATGGATGCAATCTGTTATGTGACTCCTTGTCCATTAATGAATTGGAATTGGAACATTTATTGTCCAGAACCCATTCATAAATATAACTCGGCCCTTTGGGAAGAAAATGCTAAGGATGAATTTTATGAGGTTTGTCATTTTATTATAATTCCGATGCATAGAATATTTTTTGGATGCGAACCACCTCGCATTTCTGATGCAATCATGAAAAATCTTAAAGCAGTTACCGACTAGTTTATTAAGGAGAAATTTTCCTACATTAGGGTTTACGGTTGTTCCATTCCTCCTCATGCACTCCCTAAATTCCTACCAGACAGATTGGTGTGCAGGGAGGTAGCCCATCAGATAGTAAAGGGCGGTGTTGGATTAGAATTAAAAGCAGCTCAGAAGAAGGCATGGCCATCTTTCCCTGTTCATATTGGGAAATTTTCTTTATTAAATTTAGGCCATTCTAAGGTAGAGGTTGAATCATTAGAAGAAGTGAAATTAGTAGATATTGAGCACAAAAAGTATGACCCCTACCAAGTAATAAGTAGGCATTTTATACATTGTAATCTAAAGGCGTATGAACATGAAACATCTATTTATGATGATGTATTTAAGGATGTTAAATCCTATGAAGAAGTATTGAACAGAGTATAGGCCATGCCACCTGACTCACAGACCGGATTCGTGTCATTCCAGAGCCATAGGCGAAGTTGCCTACCTAAGAGTTTGCAGGGTGAAGTTTCAACCCCACCTCCAGAACAGGAAGGGCCTCCTCCAGGGTTTGAAACTAATACACAGGACAAAGCAAATACCAAAGGCAACATGAAGGATACTGAGATACCTTCTCAAAACACAGAGGGTTCTCAAACAAAAGAATCAGAGACAGAGAAGCAAAAAGAGATGGAAACAACCCCAGAAATCTCCAAGGATGTTCCAGAAAAGATAGGAGGAACAACATCAACAGAGCTCGGCAGTCCTATCACCTCCTTAACTCCTTTGCAGTCAACTTATGGAACCCCCCATGAAGGAGCTTTGTATGTCAGTGATCTAGAGCCAATTTCAAGGGATGAAATCCCTCCATCAGATTAATTTTTTAGTAAAAAGAGAAGAGCAGTCTTGAAACAAGAAATTCATCCAAGAGGAGAGGGGATGATTAAAAACCATAGGGTCATTATAGATGGAAAGAAGCTTAAATATGGAGAATTTTCTATGGAGTTAGCAGGTACAATGGGTGCTATAGCATCAACAAATATATATTATGTTGGCAATTTAACAACCATGCTCGAACAAAAAGACCAAACAATAATTCAGTAGCAAGACAAATTAAAAGACACTGAGAGAAATATCAGTTGGGGAATACAAAAGGGTCTAGAACAAGCTAGACTAAAAGATATGCAAGAAATTCATAAAATGAATAAAGACTTAGAGGAGGCAAAACAGATAATACAGGTCACACAGGCACAGGTCCAAAAGCTGGGAGAAGAAAATAAACATTTAAAAGATAAAATTATTTCTATTACTAATCAAGTAGTAGAACTTGAAATTTTCAGGACACAAGCATTAGGAATATATTTGAAAATAGAGGAAGAACAACAAAAAGTGTTTTTGAATCTGGAAGTAGTCCAGAGTTATTTTCAAGAAACAAATAAATCCTTGGAGAATGTTTTCCAGAAGGAAAGGAGGCGAAAGCAGCTAGAACGACTTTCCAAAAGGTAGTAGCCTTCTCAACAAAGGAAGAAGTTGGAAGGATTCAGAAATTATTCATTTCTGAACAGGTTAAAGGGAACATAATACTTAAAGTGTGGGAAGCAAATCTAGCCGAATATAAAAGAATAACCAGAGAGGTCAATGATGATTGCCAGGGAATTTATGATCTCATAGAAAGAGCCTCATTGAATATCGGAACAGATGACTGTTCCAGATTATTAGGTGAGATTAATATTGCCAAGCACCAGCTAAGGTTCAAAGAAGAGTTGGAGGAAATGAAGATAGAGATTCAAAAAATTAAATTAATCAATATCATAGAAATCAACAAATGGATGGTGACACTGAACCTAAAGTTGCAAACTATTAAGTTCACAGAGAAGATGATAGAAAATCGTTTTCCTGAATTACAGAAAAGATTTTTCTTGTTTGAAGCAAATGAGATCCCAAATGCTCCCGGAACTTTTCTGAAATTTTTGGGAAAGTGTGTTCAATGTCTTGAAGCGGAGAAATGAAGTTCGTCAACACAAGCGTAAAAACATCTTTTTTAAATGTTTTTATCATTAGAAGTTAGAAAGAAAATGTAAACGGTTGACATTATTTTTATATGTAACCGTAATATTAGGAAGTTGCTTAGTCACCAACGAGAAAATTTTGATGAAGATGTATAAATGTATTTTCTAAAGAATGAAAAAGGGCTTTTGATTTTTTGGAGAGAGCCGATTGTATTAATAGTTTTCCAATCCATCATAATATACATTACAAACGAGATTTTGAATACTGCAAATTTGTAGCTATGTGTTCTTCAACCCTGTTTACTATACTTTATTGTATTTTTCATTCAATGTTTTTCTAATGAATAATCAATTTGAAGTTATCTGCATCTTTGATTTCTAGTTTAGATTGGTTTGGATATCAAATTATTTACAACTTTTCCTCTGAAATTGCTATCAGTGATTTTAAGACCTGTTAATCATTTGAACCTTAATACTTAACTTTTCATTAGAAACCTCGTTTTCTTTCATTATTATCTGTCGAAATATGAGATTCTTTCTTGATTAAAGCCTGATATTTTTCTGTAGTACTTATTTTTTATTTTATAATTCTCAAATTGTTACAAATCCAGGAAACGGCCTCGAATGTATTTATGTTAGTGTTTTGAATTTCAAAATTGTTTTTCCTATTCTCATCTCTGGAAAGTTTGAAGTAACATTTGATTAAAATTCTTTCACGATTAATTAAAATCTTATCATCCATGACTGTTCCAAGTAGCAGACAACCCAACATTGAACCTAGCCTTCAAGATCAAACCAGTATTGCCTTGAACCTATTTAATACCATCTTACAAACAACAACTAACTGGGTCGAATTAGAACGTTCATGGGCTACTATTGAGAGAGATATTAGCATCCAAGAACAACGGGAAGCTAGACAGAGACAGTTGAGAAATTGATTATGCTTCACGCTTTCTTTTTAATTCTTATTCTCAAGAATATTCTTTTTAACATTTACGAATGCCTTGATGGTATGCTTTATAGCCTTAAAGTATAAACTCAGGAACAACAGAAGGTACCAATAGTACTTCAGGCTTATAGGACTACATGCAAGAAGCTAACAAGGCAACCACCCTTTAGATTGGTGTATGGACAAGAAGCAGTAGTTCCCTTAGATTATTTGATACTAAGTCTGTGCATTGAAACAATTACATATATGACATAAAGGGGAGAAACAAATGAAATATTGGCTCAACTTATGGAATTGGAAGAAGACAAAATCATAGCAGGTTTCCATCAGGAGGTCCAGAAAGCAAAGGATAAGGCATGGCATGACCAACATATCAAGAAGAAGAATTTTAAGGAAGGCAGTCTGGTTCTCCTCTATGACAGTAAGTATTTGCAATACCCAGGGAATCTTAGAATGCATTGGCTAGGGCCATAACAGATAAAGTCTGTCATAGATGGAGGTGATGTACAGTAGAAAGACTTAATAGGCAAGGAAATCCAAGTACTGGTGAATGGTAGTCAATTGAAACTGTATAGGGACAATAGACCTACTAACTATCAGTAGTTGTATCACAACAAGTATACTTGTACATATTTTAAATAGTAGGAGTTAAAAGAAGAAAAAGGAAGAGAAAAGTAGAAAAATGAAGGAAAAGACAAAAATAAGTAGTTAGAGGAATAAGTGATAGACATATAATTGAGAATGGTGGTGCGCCATAGATAGAAAGTTAGTGCGACAAGAAGAGAAGATACTTCGTGTAGGATAGATATGAAAAAAGGAAATACCAATGCGCTAGAGGACTATCACAATAGAAAAATACAATGCACCAGAAAAATGAAATAGTCGGGAAATGATAAACCAGTCATCAAAAAAAGGAAGGCGCAAAACGAAAATTCATGACAATGGAGAAAGCGTTCCTGAAAATATTTGGAACATTTATGACAATTAATGGAGTGTGATCAGAAATCTTTGGAGAATTTATGACAACAATTTAGAATCCAAATTAGGGTTCAACAAGCCACATTGTGAATTCGAGCAAACAGAGATCTACGCAACAAGAAGTGAAGAACAAACATGCAATTTAGTAGGAGGACAATGAGATTTCAGGTGATTTAGCATGATGGCACTACCTAAAGTTGGATCACTGAGTCATATGTCAAGGAAGACATGTAGTTCCACAAGGCTACTGCAGAAGCCAACAACAGAAGCAGAAAACCCTATGCAGACGGAGGGAGTGGTGGATGTCGACGCCATTCCTTCCCGAGAACTGGTGAGTCCTACATTGGTTGAGGAGAAAACAAAATAGATGCAGATTGACCCACCAAGCACAACAGTAGATGAAAACCTGATGCAGGAAAAAATTCAGCCCATGGAAGAAGCGGATGAGGAAAGGACTGAGTCCAATAAGTCGAGGACTCAAGCTAGTACATAGCAAGCACAACATGAACAAACACCAAAAACATAGAAAATTGTGCAGTAGGCTGGCAGAGAGGAAGAGGAGGAAGAGAAAACATATCAGAAAGTAGGGCCCTTAAGGGTGTCGGTAAAGGGGAAAGGAAAATAGCAGGTCCAAAGATCTTCGCGCAAGAAAGATGAGGTAACCATTGTGTTACCGCGCATATCAGCAGGGGTAACAGTTGTCGCAAACTTACTTGGATGTGTATACAAACTGCATTATTCATACCATGATGTCAGGGATACAGATAAATTAGTAGATTTTTCACAACAAGTATACTTAGAAAGAAGACGGGTCAGCATGATAGGTGTACCCATAATGGAACCAAAATAATGGATACAAGGGTTATACAACACATGTATCATGAACCTGTTGGAGATCCCACACTTTGGCAGGGGCAAGGATGTAAATAAATGTGTCAAGTAGTTACTAGAAGTCATTCATGGAGGTATTTTATGGTTTGACACACAATTTTCCATAGACGTTGTTTTGATATAAAAGATAACAGGTCTGCCCACCAATGGCGAGCCACCTGCATAGTACCTAGATGAAAATACCAAGGAGAAATCCTTGGAAAAAGAGGTGGAGAAAACCTAAGGGATAGAGAGAGGATCCAGAGGGATCATCATCAATAGGACCAGTGAACCAACAACAAGGTTAGCAACCAAACTAATGGCCTGTAAACTCCTAAGAAAGTGTCGCAAAGAGAAAGTGTCAACAGGCGTCATAGCAAAAGTCACATAGTTCGTGAAGGGAATGGTATTAAGTTGGAGCCATTACTTATTAAATTTATTTTTGGATGATTGCAAAGATGCCCAGTATGTAGGAACGAAGTTCCATTACTCTTGGCTTATCATTTTGATTGCATTAGTGGGTTGGAAGCACCCCAAATTTACTATGTTTTTCCAAAGAACTGGAAGGTGTCGTGCAACACAGTATGAATCACTATGGAACACAACTATCACAAAAGACAAGAAGGAAAATACCATCATCTTCAAGACATACTTTGAAGAAATCCAAGAAAAGGTGGAAAAAACTTAGAGGATCCCATCGAAGGTGGTGGAGCAATACAAAACCATAGCTAAATTTAAAGCCTCATGCCATAATATGTGGATTCAGGAAAAAAGGGATCCATCAAAGGAATGGATGTAGATGAGGTACTGTGTCACAACAAAATAGGTCTAATGGGCGATGAAGGATTGGAAGGAGGAATGGAAGGTTCCAATAGAACAACCAAAGGATACGAAGCCAACCAAGGACAAGCAGCCAACAAAAGACAAGCAATCAACAAAAGTAGTCTCATCATAAATAAAGAGTACCACAACAACAAACACAAGAGAACTAGCAAGGTACACAAAGCCCACATGGAGGAGTGCAAAAACAAAGAAAAATAATATCCCCAAGTTGGTCACACAACAGAAGGACAACACAAATACCACTAATAGCACAACACAGAAGAAGGATAACATCCTTGCACAGGAGGGACAGGTAGGAGGGGATACACCAGATACCCTAGGAAAAACAGAGCCAACAAATTCTTTTTTTGTTTGTTTGTTTGTTTGTCCACGACATGTGTGACTAACCTGTGGGATATAAGCTGTCAAAATCACCCGGGGATCACAGCCGGTCTGAGCCACACCAATCCTTAACATGGATGGATTTTTTGTCCCTGCGGGTTTTGAATCAGTGACTTTAATATCACGGAGTTCCTTAACAGTGCACTTCGTCACCGACTATCCTACACCTCGGGGACCAAAAGGTATGTGGGCTTGGCCCAGTTAGGATTTGTTTCGCGACTAGACCACGTCCTTTCTCAGGTTTGAGCACAAGACCTGACCTTCGTTGCAAGAATGACTTTACCATCTAGCCGCCTACACCGACCTTGAGCCAACAAATTCAAGGCCACCAAAGAGAACGATTGTATAGACAGGTGAGCATGCAATAAAATGAAAGCGCACAATGAATTCCCTGAATATACCATAAAAAATGATGATGCATAACTAGTCATAGAGAGAGTACAAGACCACACTACAAAATAATATGAGGAGGAAGAATAAAAAAGATAAAGGATAATGCAAGAACTGATAGAGTTCAGGAAGTTATTAGAGTAGATACGGGTTACCATGGCACATCCTGACGACGCAACACAAAAACAAACAAAGCAGAGTGAGGAAACAACAGTGTAGATAACAACATTGGCCAGTGACGATTTAAACCTTATTAAATATATGTTGCGAGTAGACGAGGAGCTGGCACAAAAAAAAATTAAGTACATAGAACAAATGGAATTGGTATTGGCAAGGATTCCAACAAAGGCCTTGTATAAATTGCAGATAAGTGTTGCACAAGAGGTTCAATCCAGGGCGAGGATGGATATCATAGAAATATAGATAACCAAGGAAGCTAAGGACATGTTGGAGATAGTTCTTAAAGAAATGTGACTAGAACAATAGGAAGAAAAATGCCACACAAATAGCTTAGAGCAAAGACTTGAATAAGTATTCCAAAAACTTCTAGAGAGCACACTAGCAGGAGAAATCAACGTAGAGGAAAAGCTAAAGAAGATAGCACAAATGATGGAGGAATACAAATAGGAGATAGCAGAATTGGTTGGAAAGATAACACCAACCATACCTCCATAAGTCATATCAGAAAGAGAACAACATGTGACAGAACAAGCAAATCTTCTTGCGTTAGAAGTCAAGGAAATAAAAGAAATTTACGAGAGGAAAACACAAATATGGACAAGCCTAGCAGAAGATGAGAGGATCCAGAAGTTGGAGCAAAGAGAAGAAAAGATGAACATTGTAGTTCAAGACCTAAAGCAGAGGAAGAAGACAATGGCCATATCCCTGAGACTGAGGGTTGTGCAAGAAATGAAAAGCCTGCAAGCAGAAGTAAAGACAATCCAGGAGGATCGACAAATCAGACAGGATCAGTTGGAGCCCCTATAAGAATGAGCAGAAAAAATGATAACAACGTTGGAAATGGATAAAGAGAGCATGGAACATGCACATTCAAAGAGCATACAAGTGTTGAAGGATCACGTCACAACGTAGGTCATGGAGACTTTAATAGAGAAAAGTGTGCAGACCAAGAAACAGGTGGATGCACTGACGAAGTAGTTCCATGAGTTGGAAAAATTGATGCAAAAAGCACACACGACCTGAGTGGCTCGGGATGAGGCACATGTTAGCATTGGGGGCCCGTTGGAGCAAGAAATTTTGGTATTTAAGCACAATAAGTGAAGCAGAATGGACCAAAGGAAACAACGTGCACCAAAAAAGAAGGAAGACTAGCGTGACAAAGGGCAAAGGAAGCAACGCACTAGAAAATAAGGAAGATCAATGCAAGGAGTAGTTGGATCGAAGACCAACTGCGTAGAAGGAAGTTGCAAAGTGGAAAAGTGGAGTCTACTCAGAGTTAAAGTTGTTGATTCATAATGTAAGGGTTTTTACCCATTTTTGTAATATAAATAGAATATGTATGAAGTAGATAGGGGTATCTAGTCTTTGATGAAGTAAGTCATTATCACTTTTTGTATGAGCAAATCAATTGGAGCACCTTTTGAGTTCTGAGTTAGAATATGTTTTTTTTTAAGAGATGTGGAGCTCAAATGGAGTCAATGTTGAGTTGTAATTGAGGGTCAGGTTGCAAGCTATGGAGCTTGGTGTGATGTTGGTCAACCTCACATACACCATTTGATGTAATGTGCACAACATTTTTTTGATGAAGAATAAGAAATAAGCAAAAGATATTTGTGGACATAGCCCAGGGGGGGTGAACCATGGTAAAAAATTGTGTCTTTATGTGTGATGTGTTCTTCTATATCCTTTATAATGAATGAATGGTTAGATGAATGCATCTGTTAGGTTTTATTCACAGTGCACATTAAAATAAGTATGCACAATATATGATATTGAATGAGTAAAATGGTAGATCTGATGAATGTTGTTGTATAATGCATGTAAGAGAAGTAAAAAGAACATCCCCAATCCCTTCCATAACTGCAGACATATGTGTCCTATAGTCACCCATAAACCATCTCGGGTGAGACTGTGATGTGCACTTTGTGTGCGGTGTAGCCTTCTAGTTTATGAGAAAGGTAAATGGTGAAAATGATTTTGTTGGAGAACTAAGATAGAACTCGAGTCATCCCATATATCCAAAAATTCCATTAGACCCTATGGAGAAAAGGAGATATTTGGAGCTCGCGAGAAAGGAAATTGATAACTTATATAATAAGACAATGTGCATGGATGACTACGTCAACCCCACTGTAGATGGTGCTCTTATTTGGAGAAGCATAAGCTCTTGTGAATCAAACATGGAAGAAGGAATTGAACATTGACAACACCGATTGCATGAAGTATTGACCAGAAGGTGTGCTCACATTACTCTCTATTTGCGTTGGATCAGAATAGAGGTACATGATATGCCAATTTTTTAAGGATTAACCGAGGTAAGTTCTTTTGTCAATGAATTTGAGTTGTAGATACCTAAAAAAAATGGTTATTAGCATTAGATGTTGCACTGAGAGCGACCCCGACGAGATGGTGGGAAACCCACAAGGAAGGGATAAAGGATTGGAAACATTGTAAAAGGCTAATGTTGATCAGGTTTGGAATAAAGAACATTATGCACAAGTATATAGGGATGAGCGATCCTAAGGATCATGTTGCACAATGTATTACAACTTGGAGGAAAGTTAAGAGGAAGGACTGGATGCACAGGTTTGTACATATGCTGGAGACAATTCCTAGGAACTGGTATTTAGAACTAGAGGTGTGCATAAGAACGACAGACTGGGAAGAGCTCATATGAAACTTTAAGGTAACATTTAATTTTGAAGCTGAGTCACCTTTACTGGATGCATCTTTACGATTCATTAGAGATAAAGTTTTTATGGAAGAAGGACATGTAGAAATAGTACCTACATGTAGTGCGCATAGAAAATCTACGACAACTCATGAACTATTGGAATGTTATAATATTACCAAGGAAGACCAAGAAGAGGAATACCTAAGAAATGTATAGTTACTGGAGACTGAAGGGGAGCACAATGTAGTAGGTCCAGTACTTTAATCCGGTGCATATGTGAAGCCCTTAAGAGTGCACAAAGTGAACATTGGAATGGAGAAACCAAAGTTTGCAAACATTGGTGATTATTGGAACGATGAGACTCTTGAAAAGATTATAGACTTATTACGTGAGTCTCAAGACCTTTTTCCAATAAAATTTTCAGAGATGAAGGGAATAGCTAGAGAATGGGGTGAGATAAAGATCCTGTTGAAACTAGATACTAAGCCAGTAAAATAGAGACCTTACAGATTGAATCTGAAGTACAAGGAAAAAGTGAAAGCATAGCTTCACAGGATGATAGAAGCTGGTATAATTGAACCCGTCACGGAGTCTGAATGGATAATTCCAATGGTGGTTCAAGATACGAAAACAAGGGAGTATTAGAATATGTGTATACCTAATAAATTTGAATGATCCCTACTTTCATGACCCATTCCCGACCCCCTTTACAGATGAAGTATTGGAAAATGTAGGAGGGAAGGAGGCCTAATCGTTCATTGATGGATTTTTAGGATACCATCAGACAAATATTGTGCCTGAATATAGACATAAGATGCCATTTGTGACAGAATGGGGGAGCTACCATTACATAGTGATGTCGTTTGGGTTAAAGAATGCACCTAATGTGTTTTCTAAAGTAGTTTTTGCATCCTTTAAAGTGTTTATTCATAAATTTTTTGAAGTATATATGGATGATTGGACTTCTTTAGCCTACTGAAAGATCACATAGAAAATCCAAGGTTGATGATTGATAGATTTAGACAATATCATATTTCATTGAATTTGAAGAAATGTATTTTCTACGCACCGTTTGGGATATTGTTAGGTCATGTGGTATGCAAGCAAGGTTTGTTAGTTGATCTGGACAAGATAGCAATAATTGTTAATTTTCCACCACCTGAATCAGTGAGACAGTTGAGAACAAATTTGGGTCATACATATTATTACGATAAATTTATTAAAGGATATGAACATATTACAACCCTAACGGAGAAGTTACTGAAGAAAGAGGCTAAGTTTTAGTGGAATGACTATTATTAGAACGGTATGGATGTATTGAAACAAATGTTGGTAATTGCCTCGATTTTTGTATTATCGAATTGGCAGAAAGTTTTTTATGTTCATGTGGACACATCATCAATAGCACTCAGTGCAATGTTAGCCCATCCTGTAGAGGGAGAATTAGACCATCCAATTGCTTTTTCTAGCAGGAAGTTGTCGACTGCTAAGAAGAATTAAACGATGATAGAAAGGGAAGGCTTGGAAATTGTTTATGCCTTGCAGAAGTTCAGACGCTGCTTTTTGGGTCCCACTTCAAGATGTACATAGACCATTCTACACTCATATATCTAGTGAACAAGCCATTCTTTGGGGGGAGAATATGCATATGGTTATTGTTGTTCCAGGAGTATGATTTCAAATTTATTGTGAAACCAGGGAAAGTGAATGTAGGACCAAACCATTTGTAGAAGATACTAGCAGGGGAATACACAGGGAACCTAGACAATAGCATACTAGATGCACATTTATTCTCAGTCCAAATGGTAGATGACCATTTTGCATAAATTGTCCAATATGTGAGCATAGGAGTATCCCCATTTGATATGGAAATAGCACAAAAGAAACAACTATTGGTTAAAGAAACATATTATCAATTGATTGCATGAAACTTATATAAGTTAGGCATAGATGGGATATTGCAATGATGTGTGCTAAAACATGAAAGACTAATGATCCTAGCAGAATCACATGATGGAATTGCAGGAGGACATTATGCAGGAAAGGTGTCAGCGTAGAAGATATTTTGTGCAGGGCTACAATGGCCTACCCTCCATAAGGACACAACGGATTATTGTCATAACTGCGATGTTTTCCAGAGAGTAGGAAGACCATTACAAAGGGATTAGATTTCCTTGAATCTGCAAGTTACCCTGTAGGTGTTTGAAAAATGGGCAGTGGATTTGGTAGGGCCAATTAACCCACCAAGAAGGAGGACAGGAGCCAGGTACATAATTACCATGATAGACTATTTGAGAAGATGGGCAAAGGAAAAACCAGTCATAAATTGTAGTGTAGAGATAGCTTCACAATTCTTATTTGAGAACATAGTTACAAGGTTTGAATGTCCTAAAATACTGATGAGTGACCATTGGACTCACTTTTTGAACAAGACAATTGTGGCATTGACATAAGAGTTCCATATACAACATCGAAAGAGCACTCCATATCACCTGTAAGAAAATGAAACTATGGAGGCCTTCAATAAGATACTGGAAAATGCATTAACCAAGGTGTGCAACATAGGGCAGGATGATTATGATTTAAGGATCCCTGCAGTGCTTTGGGATTAAAAAACTACATGCAAGAAGTTGACAGGAAAAACACCCTTTATCTTAGTATATGGTCAAGAAGCAGTCATGCCCATGTATTTCCTTGTACCGAGTCTGTGCATTGTTGTGATCATAGACCTTACATATTATGGTGGAGTAGAAGAAAGGCTATCAAAGTTACTAATCTTAGAGGAATATCATTTTATTGCAGGGTTCCATCAACAAGTAAAAAAAGCACGAGAAAAGGAATAGTATGATAGACACATCAAGAAGAAAAAGTTCTAGAAAGGAGATCTAGTAATACTCTATGAAAGTAAGTTCTTACAAAACCCAGGAAATTTCAGGATGAACTGGCTAGGGCCATACATGATCACATATGTGACTAACGTATGTGTTGTTCAATTAGAGAAATTGGATGGACAAGTCATGGAAGGACTAGTGAATTGAAGTCGACTAAAATTGTATAGGGAAGGTCGTCCTTCCATGCACTAGGAGAGCTATGTATAACAACTTGTATTGTAATGTACTATAGCAATAAAGTGTAGAAAAAAAAAGAAAAAAAAAAGCAAGTAAAATGGGAAAAAACACGAAATTGGATCAGAAAAGAAGTTGCAGGTTGAGAAAGCCAAGAATTTAAGGTTAGAACATAAAGAGGTGAAGTAGGAAAATGTCGTAGAAGAGAAGAAGAAATAAGGTTGCACAAACGAAGGAAGAAAGACTGTGCAAAAGGAAGAGATCACACAAAGAGACGAGACTGCACAGATGACAACTAAGAGCATTCAACACAATCCATGATAGGATGTGCAATAAAGAGTTGCCACGATGAAAAAGTAGTGGTGTCATGTACCATTAAATGTAGAAGGTATTGATCAATTGTATAATTGAATGGAGAATTCACCAAAGATACAGAGTGATGGAGCAGTAAAAGTAGGTAATGAATGACAACCATTAGTGGATTGGACAGAGAGTTTAGGAATGAAGGGAGGCTACAACTGGAAATGTAGTATAAAGGCACGTAAAGGGACAACGAGGGAAGTTTATTTTTCATCAATTTGCATAGAGAGCCAAAGTTACAAAGACAAAGCTTAGAACCGAATTCCAAAACTAGTTGGAAGTAGAGACTAGCATTGCAGAGGAAGATGGCACATAAGGAAACAACACCATCAACATCAGTACCAAAGAAATCACATAGCCAACCAACAATGTCGTCCATTGTAGAAGAAACACATGAGGCATCGTCCTCAACTGAAATATTCCCCAAGGATTATATCCCATTGAGAAATCCCTCAACGAAATAGGTCCATTTACAAAAGGATACAAAGTACCCATTAGTTGAGCCACCTATTCCAAAGGGAGTCATAGTGGAAGGGGATATGTTAGGTATGATACCAACTCTGAAATATGATGACCATGATATCATGGATGAAAATGTGTTTCCATAGCTTGTACCCAGTAAGTTTATGATGAAATCCATTAGTTCTGAGACCCACGTGATAGTCATAGAACCACATGTGTGGGATAGGGGGTTGTAGAAAATAGGTCTTCTAAACTTGATCAATATACCACATTTTGTATGGAGCCAGGAGATCAATGCATGTGTGAAATTGTTGTTAAGTTGTGTGCATGAAGGATACACGTGGCTTGACAAGATAGTATCCATTGATATTTATTTAATAGTGCACATTACATGTATTATGTCACATGGGAAGGACCCCACACCATTATTTTTTGATAAGAAGAATGAGAAATCTCTTGCTGAGAGTATGAAAGAAAAATTTCATACATTGAGTGGAAAGTGCAGTCTAGACATCTCTAACATATATGACTCGACGGTAAGGTTTGCGACACAAGCCTTAGCTTGTAAATTGTTGAGGAAATGTAGAAGAGACCAAGTGCCAACTAAAATGATAGCGACCACAAAATGATGTGTAGAGGGTGTCTAGATGAACTGGGAAACATTTTCGTTGAACCAATTTTTGATTGACTGCAAGGAAGCACATGACAAGGGGACACAATTCCACTACTCTTGGTTATTGATCTTAATTGTTCTATCAACTTGGAGGGAGCCAAACGACAACCAGTTTTTTGGCTTCAAGGAGAAGCCTTTCTTAGTTTCACACTATCAGAACCTTTGGTAAACTACACATGAGGTACATCAGATGGATACTAATGTTGCATTATATATTTACAAGGAAACTATCAAGATGAGCATAGAAGGAACATCATGCATACCACCTCAAGTGGTTGAGGCATATAAGGAAGTGGTGTGTTTTAAGGAAGGGAATCACCACATGTACGTTAAGGAAAATAAGGGCCCAGATCAACAATGGATACCAACACAATACAAATTAACAAAATAGGATATCAAAAACATTATTCTTGATTGGGACGAGGAGTGGGTGATTCCACCCACAGAGATAGAGCTGTTAGAACAACCAAACCCAAAAATATTTGATGTTGATGAGGAGGAAGAAGAAGGAGATCACCAGGATAGAGGGAAGGGTCCAAAGGAGCCAACGCCACAACCAACACCACATAATGACAGAAAGAGAAAAGAGCCAAAGATAGGGAGACCTGGACAACAATGGCCGAAGCACAAAGCTATTAAGGAAGTGGATATTCAGGTGCTGATAGAAGAAGGTTTGGATAATATAGGTGACCAAGTAAAATAAGTCACCAACGACACATTTCAGCGCACAACAAAACAACACAAAGAGATGAAAAAACACATGCAGGCACAAATTTCATAATTGCGATAGATATTAGAAGCCACAAACATTGCACTAGGTTGAAAGACGAAGGAGGAACCAACAACAAGCACTAACAACATTGGAGAGGCAGACCCAACAATCTCCCAATCCTTGGCAGTCGCAAGAGAATGGAGGTTGATTAAGTTAGTAACAGGGGTAGTTGATTTCCCCATGACATAAATGAAAGAATAGGTTAGGGAATTAGGTCATATAGACCTAGTGCTATTACAATTACCAATCGATGTATTGCAGTAGCTACAGATGTGTGCAATGCAAGAGTTGAATGTGTGTGCAGAGAAGACATCCAGTGAGATAGTGAATATTACAACAATGAATGTTGCATTAGAGGCATAGTACAATAGGGTGAAACAAGAGCGCGATGAGGTTGTGCAAAAGGTAGAACAAATGCAACAAATGTTCAAGAGAGTATATCATGAAATCCCGGAGGCACAAGAAGAGAAGGAGGCCTTGATGGAATACCAGGTCGTGAAGATAAGTGAATCCATCCAGGGATTCCGCACATGAATAGTTGATCTATAAGCATGCATGACACCAATCACTGCACCTAAAGAGAGGGAGATGAGGAAGAAAACTATGACAACAATGGTGGACAATATAAAGACTTTAGAAGTAGAGTGTGCACAAATGTATATAGAGACTATTTGTGTTTGGAAACTACTGAGTGAAGACAAGGTACAACAAGAGATACGTCAGAAGATTCAGACTGCGCAGGTAAAGGTGCATAAATTACAAGTAGTGATGGGAACATTACCATCGGAAGAGGTGGTAGCTGCAATGAATGAGAACCAAAAGATGTATTCAGAAATGAATCATCTAAGAGAGGAGCATCAGGATCACACAAAGCATATAGAATTATTCCAATAGGATGCATATAGAGTGATATATACCTTAACATCAACTCAAGGAATCATCAAACAAGCAGCTGAGGAAGGTGTCGAGAAGGTGCAGGCTTATGTCACTGCTGAAACAATTGATCAAATTTTGCAAAAGGAACTACAGGTCAAGGAAAATACCGCAACAACGAAGGCAACCTTTGAAGCATTCATGGCACACTAGAAGAAGGCTTGAGTGGATTGGGACGAGCCACAAGTGAGTGTTCGTGGCCTATTGTATAGGCATTTTGGATAATTTTTGGGATCTACGCCAGAAGAAGTAAAAGAATTAAAGGAAATTAGAAGATGGAATAGATCACGTGACGAGAGTGGACTTAAAGGCGTTGAAGTGCACGAAATAAGGATGCGCGACAGAGCAACGCACAAAAGGAGGAAAACAATTACAGACCATTAAGATTTTGGGGACATTTTGTCCACTTTTTAACGGGCTTAGCCCTATATATATATGTAAATGTGTATTGGGTTTTTGGGTAGAGAGAGAGAGATATAGGTGAACATAGTGAAAAAGAGATATGCATGAAAAAGCTGAGGTAGGACTAAGGAGTGAAACTCACACTACAATAGAACAAATAGGCAAGTTTGGGTGATGTTATTGTTACATATTTTGTAGCACAGTACGTAGCTGTGAAAAAGCTATTAATAAATAATTTAAGTAGATAGTCATTGTGGGCATAGCCCAAGTTGGGTGAACCATATAAATCCGTGTGTTTTGATGTGTTGTATTTGCAATTTATTATGTTTAATGACATGTGTCGAATGTATGGCTCATGTATGATGTTATAATGTCGCACACTGAAATATCTAGTAATTGAATGAATGTTAAATGGGAGAATGTCGTGCACATAGTAGGTTGAATGTTAAGTAATTATTGAGTAATAGAAACTACACACATGAGTAAATGATAGGTTGAATTCCTCACTTCCCCTCAACACTACAGAACCTTGGTTCCTGTAGCCCCTCTAGATGCATCGGGTGAGACTTCACTTCCTCTGCAGGTGATGCCGAAAGGGTTGGTGTCTATAGGATTTGTTGGTATTTGAATGATTCAATCCGATTCTTCCCTCTGTGCGCCAACACCATCTATTTAAGGATGGAAGGTTGTACTAAATTCCAACTTTTTTCTTAATCCCACAAACAATATTTTCCAAAAATTGGAAGTAAACTTGGCATCTCTATATGAGATTATGGTCTTGGGCAGACCGTGCAATATGGAAATTTCCTTCATAAAAACATTAGCAACATATCTGGCCTTGAATGTAGATTTAATAGGGATGAAATGAGCTTCCTTGATCATCTTATCCACCACAACCATGATTTCATCATGCTGCTTAATTTTTCTTGGCAACCCAATAATAAAATCCATGGAGATTGTCTCCCATTTCCACTCAGGAATTTGCAAAGGCTACAATAGTCTTGCAGGATGATTGTTCTCAACTTTCACCTATTGACACTCCATACACTTTGCAATGTATTTGGTGATGTCCTTCTTCATTCCAGGACAATAATACAACTTTCTTACTTTTTTTACCATCTTTTGATAACTGGGGTGCCCCACATAAGGTATCCTATGGAATTCATCCATGATCAAGTGCCTCAAATATATTGATTTAGGCACATACATATTGTTGTTATACAATAGTAACTCATCAGTTGTAAGCTGATATATTTCATATTTTATCTCCCTGGGTTCCTCCTGTAACCTTCTCTTACTTGATTGATGAACTCATCTTCCTACAAGAGGGTTTTAATCCTCTGCTTGATATCAAACTCCCCTACACTTGTGGTTTCTAAGTGTATTGTTTGTACACTTAAAATGAGTACATATATATGCTACTCTCTTCTCCTTTCCTTTGATATGTTTGATTTCAAAATCAAACTCACTAATCAACACCATCCACCTAGCCTATCTAGAATTCAAACTTGGATGGTCAAATAGATACTTTAAACCATAATGGTCGATCATCAAGACAAATCTTATCTCGAGCAAGTAGTGTCTCCACATCTTTAGTACATGCACAATTGTTGCAAGCTCTAAATCATGGGTGACGTGCTTTTGTTCATGCTCATTTATCTTTATTGTCTCATAATGGATCACTTGCCATTATTGCATAATCACTCCATCGAGTCCTAATTTTCAAGTATCAGTGAAAACCAAGAAGTATTTTTCAAGGTTTGCAATCTTCAAAACATGGGCATTAGTTAAAAGATGCTTCAACAATTGAAAGCTAGCCTCACACTCTAGTGACCATATGGATCTCTTCCCCTTTCTCTAGAACAAATTAATGGGATGAACAACCTTGGAAAACCCCTTTATAAATCTTCTATAATACCCAGCTAACCCCATGAAATATATCACTTTTTCCCATTTCGAGGGGTGGGCCAATCCATGATTTCCTTAATTTTGTCAGGATCTACTTCCACTCCCTTTGCTGAGATTATGTGGCCCAAATATTGGATTTTTTTTTGAAATAAATCAAACTTTCTAAACTTATCATAAAGTTGGTGTTCTTGCAACACCTGCAACACCACTCTAAGGTGTTCTTCATGCTCTTCTCTAGTCTTGGAATACACCAGAATATCATCCATAAACACTAAGATAAACTTGTCTACATGATTTCTGAGCACACTGTCCATTAAACTCATGAAGGTAGACGATGCATTGATAAACCAAAATGGCACCACTACAAACTCATAGTGTCATTACCTCATCCTAAAAAATTTCTTATGGATATCCTCATCCTTAATCCTAACTTGGTGACATCCTAATCTCAAGTCAATTTTGAGAAAACTGCGGCTCCCCTGAGATGATAAAAAATATGATCAATCCCGAGAAAAGGATAATTGTTCTTGATGGTTATCTCGTTAAATTTTTTGTAATAAATACACAATCTCAAGGTACCATCCTTCTTCTTTACAAACAAGGTTGGTTCTCCCCATGGGGATACACTTGGCCCGATGTAACCTTTATCCAACATTTCCTTCAATTGTACATTAAACTCCACCAGTTCAGGTGTACTCATTTTGTAGGGTACCTTTGATGCTGACTCTACTCCAGGTACAAGATGTATTGAGAAATCAAGATCTCTTTTTGGAGGAAGTCCATGCACCTTCTCCGAAAACACATCCTTAAACTCCCATAATACAAGGTGATCTCCATCTTTCAAATCCTTGATTTTTGTTGAGTTAAGAACTTGTATAGGATACAAGAGACACCCTTTTCTACTTAAATTCTTAAGACACAATGATGATATATTCCTAACTAAAATTGGCTTCTGAATGCCTTGAAAAACTCTTGCATTGCCTGCTTCATCTTTACATTCCAAAATCTTCTCATAATAATTTAATTTTTCCTTATGGATTGTTATTGAATCCATGCCTAACAACACATCATATGATTCTAAAGGTGGGATATTTAAGACTTCTTGTGTACATAGTCCACTTATCTCAGAGGGATAGTCTTCTATGACCTCAACCATGTTTCTCGTAGTTTGTGTGGATAATTGGACTGACCATTCCTTTGCATTTTTCTTCCTCTATAAATCACATGCTTCAACAATTTGAGGTGAGACATAACTAAGATTTGATCCAGGGTCATTTAAAATAGAAATAATTTGTTTGGAAATTTTGCCTTCCAACTCCACCACAGAGGCTTGGTGGCCTGCTTGCCAATTATTCATAGTTGCATATATCCTTGGCACACTTCAGTATACATCATCAACTATAGTTTCTTATTTAAAATGGTATACTTTCTTGTAATCATGTTGCCTGTGAGGAAAATCCCTTAATAGATGTGGCTCTCCAAAACCCCAACACTGTAGAGGCCCTTTCTTTGGTTCCTCTACTCTCTCTCTTTCCTGCTCTACTGGTCTATTTCTAGTCTGAGATGGAAAATTTTGTTGATGCACACTTCTTCTTGGTTTTCCTAACTATGCACCTTTCTTTGGGAAAGATATGAATCTGTTAAGCCCTAATGTTGGCTCATTACCCCTTAATTGGGGCATATTAGATTAGTAATGCTATTTTATTTATGTCGGCTTTAGGCCATTAGTTGTAATTTAGATTAGTAATGTTATTTTAATTATGT
>ML807173.1:0-14638 GCA_009831015.1 Picea engelmannii
ACATGATGCAGAGAAAGATCAGGGTGGAAAGGTAGTAGATAGACATCATGTTCGACTTCCATTGGGATGGATGGATGGTCGTACTTGGTACCAGTTGGCTACATTGCTTAGCCGATCATATTGTATGGTTTCTTCTTATGTTTCAAGGACGAAACATGTGAAGGGAGATGGAATGTAGTATACATAGGGAGGTAATATGGGGTACCTAGGGAGGTATCCAATGGGAATGTAGTTATGTGTTATTAGTGAAAGTCATTTAATATATGGGAATGTGTTCATTCAATGTAAGGTGGACTAGGTCCACTATATTAATAAAGGCCCACTATGGTAGTTGGATGTAATAAATGTGAGAAGGCTCTCTAGAAGGTTCCTAGGAGATAAGAAGAGCTATATAAAGAAGTGTAGGCAATGTAATGAAACATAGTGAAGAATATTGTGATTGTACAAGCAAGGATTGCTTGAGGAGTTTTATCCTTCCATAAGGATTAATATATGGTGTTACCCTACCTCAAGGGTTTTATCTATTTCTCGTGTTCATGTTATGGTGAATGGTTTATGGTTTATTCTTGGTATTATTGAAGTATATTTGCAGATCTAGTATAGGTACTTAACAAAATCAAGGGTAAAAGACCTTTCACTAGGTCATCAATTCCTAAGGAGGTTTTCAAAGAGAAGTCTTTACCAAAAACCCCTATGCATAAGGAGAAAGGAAAAAGCATTGAAACGCTTGTGGAGGAGAAATCAAAAACCCCTATTCAGAGGAAGAAGGGTAAAGGCACCAAAATACCTTTGGAGAGGAAAGATGAAGTCTTTATGAAAGATTTTGAAGAGCCTGTGAAGAACAAAGGAGAAGTTGTTGTGCAAGAGAAGAAGCATAAAGGAAAGGGTTTTGAAAAGGTTGATGAAACACACAAGAAAATTCTTATACAAAGGGAAGAAGAGGACGAGAAGAAGCTTGATGAGACTGTGCATGTCTCTACTCCCCCTGCTGATCATACCTTCAAGAGACTTATCAGACAACTTAAGGAGTCAAGAAAAGAAGTGGCTAAATTGAAAAAGAAGCCATGTGTGAAAGAGTCAATATGACAGAGCTTATGGATGGCTACAGTCATACCCTATACTTGGAAAGATTTGCAGCAAGGAGGACTCAACCCCTACATAGACAACTCCAGAACCTCTGCAAGCAGAACAAAGGTTTCCAAGCTCAGAACATGAAGCTAAAGGCATAACTGAAGCATTTCCAAGATGAGGTAGCCCAAAGGAATTTACAGGTGTTGGTTGAGGCTGCCATTGATGATTTAATATGACAAACCAACAACTAAGGAGAGCACAACTACATTGAATAAGCCTGCCAGTACTAAGAAGAAGAAGTTTGTCGAGTCAATTGAAGATACGTTTTTTTACCAGAAAGAGTGTGAGGCTAAGTGTCAAGATGAAAAAATAGTTGGTAAGGGGTAAGCTCCATTTTTGGGGATTGTTCCTTTTTGGGAGGGTTAACTAATATGCAAATACTATATTTTCCATCTATACAAGCTTCTAGGCTTTTAGCTATATGGATTTTGAGTTTTTGCTAAGTCCTAGCTTCACTCAGTGGTAAAATCACTACCTATGGCATAGTCGAGGCACCTAAGTAAAATGGTTTTGTCATCATGGAAGGACACAATATTCTCTCCACTTGTTCAAGATTCAAAGACGTTGTGTTTTGGAATTGCTACCCAAACCTGTATGCAAACACAGCGTCAGTGGCATTGCGTAATATTCCACAAAGCACGGAATCGGTATACGGGTGCAACACAACGATGCTACCTATAGGCGCTACATAATATTTGGTAGGGAGCATGTTTACACACATGCACAACATAGGGACGCTACCTACAGGCGCTATGCTATATTTAAATAGAGGATAAATGATGGAACATATATGCAGCACAGGGGCGCTACCTACATGCGCTACCTTCTCTCCTTGTTCCGTTTTAGGGTGTGCTATCCATAGTTTCCAACAAACACCAAGAATCTAGGAGGACTAGGCCAATAGCCTTGGATAAGTTGATGATGGAGAAAGTTACAGAAATAGCATCTGGAATACTAAGGAGAACTATAGGCTCCAAAAGGACACATGGAAAAACAAGATCTTAGCAGAAAAAGAGGATCAAATCAGTTAGAAGCATGACTGGATTAGTCACCAACATTTTCTTGTTTTATAGCATAGGTTGTTTTCTTAGTTGTTAGAAAAAATAAATGTTTAAGAGATTTTCAAGGGAAGGAGTCCAACTCGTACCTCCAGTTGTTGCCTCCCTTTTTGTTATAAATAGATAGATCAATTGATTTAGTAGGTTCGGATGGTTGATCAAGGCTCCCTTTATTTTGTAATATTTTGATGACGTGACTATGATCTAGTGATGTACTAGACTTAAGACTTTTTGGCTAATAGAAATCAACTTCCTTTCCAGTCTATTTGCTTCAGTTGCTAAATGTTCATGCTTTTAAGGATTCACATGAATTATTGTGGTGATGTGATGGTGGATGTTTGATCGTTATATTATCATGATGTTTATTTAGATTTCTTAGTTTTTTATGTCAAGAGGATATTGTGATTAGAAACTTTCTTCCTTAGACTTTTGTAGACCTGATGTTTGCAGCAGTCCCTACACTCCTCTCACTCAAGTCTTCCCTCTATTCATACTTACTCCCAAACTACTGGTAGAATTTAGCCAAGACCTTAATTGTTGGTGCATTCTAGCCCTATTGTCTGAGTTATAACATTGCCATTTGAGTCCTTTTCCATTTGACCCGTTAAAACACTCTATCATTCACATATAACTTGATGGGTACTGGGCTTGCCTTCCATGCAATCTGAAGGTGACTCCTAGTGATAACATATTCCATATGTCATAATTCTTCCATCATCTTTGCACCATCAAACTATTTTACTATCATATTTATTGCATCAAATATAACTCCAATTCCATCCTATCAAACTTGTTTTATTATCATATTTATTCCACCATGTTTTATTATCATATAACTTAACTGTGTACCATCAAATTGTTTAATTATCATATTTATTCCATCACCTTTGTATTACAAAATGACCTACATTACTAAATGAGGAAAGATTATATATGGTTGTGTCACGTATCTAAGCTCAAAAGAAGATACTCATAAGGAGACAATATCATGTTATCAATGAATAATTGATGCATCTATTACAAAGGAGTTTACCTACTTATATATCATTGTTCTATAAGAAAATCATTTCCACTTATGAATTTGGGATATACACAAAAAGTAAATATTAACATATTCTAAAGTCATAAAGACTTTATTGCATAGTAATGTTGGATTACTAAGAGGGAGGGTGAATCAATAATAGGGATTTTTAATCCATTTTAACCACAATATATAAGAGTTGTTATCTTTATGATCAATTTACCAATATCATTCAATAAGTGGAAAATAAATAAACCATGAACAATGAGAAATCATACACATACACAATACACCAATATTTTTACGTGGAAACCCAATGTGGGAGAAAATCATGGAATTTTTTTTCTTATATGTCTTTAAGAAGTACATTCATTGGAAGCACCAACTTCCTTTTTTCTCCAACTACAAATGGAAGGAGGCTCCAACCCCCTAGTTTTTTAGGCTCCAACCTGAAGGAAGATCCAACTCCCTAATTCTATAGCTCCAACCAGAAGGAGGCTACAACCCCCTGATTTCTTCGGCTACAACAACCTATCCTTGCCCCATCCAACCGCTCTGAAATATAAGTGTCAAGTAACTGATGAAACCACTGTCACAGTGAAATATACCACTATAAAATTGTACCAATCTGTACCAAAAACCTGTAGTAAACCTATTCCAATAACTTGTAGTCAACCTGTACCAATAACCTGTAATCAACCTGTACCAATAAAAATTTTGAACTTGTAGATAGATCTGTTGTACCTGATCACTGTTGAACTTCCTAGAGACTCTGCACAGCCTCTGCAACCTGAAACACACCTCAACCTTCACTGTTGGTAGTGCCTCGCGTGAGGCAGGTGATATTTCCAGCGGGGCCTCGCGTGATAGGCTCTGCTCAACCCGCGGGGATGTCTCACGAGACATCTATTGGGTGACCCACGGGGATGACCCTAACTAGGGTTTTATGGAACTATTCTCACTCCACTACAACCATGAAACTTTGTCGTCACAATACCTTCACTTTATCATACTTGTGTAACTTCATATGTGTCAATGAGTACCTGCAATAAAACTTTCACAATAATAGATATTAAATGTTCTCAATATGTGCTAATAAGAGACCATTTCTCTCTTATTTATACCCTCCAAGTAGCTTCCTATAGGGGATATCTTTTAAGTGTTTTACCCAACTTTCTTCTTTTAGGGATAACCTACTTTTAACTAATTTTCCCACTTACAACCACTTTATCCACAAATAGTAAACTCACCACTTCTAGTTGCAGCTAATTTATTTTTTAATTATTTTATTTTTGAAACAACTTAACTCATTATTAAGTCCCAGTTACAACCACTTTGACTAGTAAAATTCTTCTAGGAGCTTCTAGAATAAATTGACTTCTTTTACCTTCTAGGGGATTTTAGATAACTCATGAGGGTTCTTCAACTTTACTAAGCCATATCTTTTCAATCGTGAGGAACTACGTGACGTACCACATATCACCACAAATGACATGACATGTACTATCCATCTAGAATCATATCACTTATAAATTCATTGATCTTCATTACATTATTCCTCAAACTAACTTAGGTTCCTTAACCACATTGTCGGGGATACTAGATTTTTCTATCGAACTTGCTTCAAGGTTTGACATCAATGAAAACCAGCTCAATTAATCAACAATCTCCACCTTTGGAATTGATGGAAACACGTTGATGCAACATTGAATTCATATCATTCATGCTCCCTCTGTGACCATCTCTCCCCCTAGAATCATGCATCTTTGCTCTCATCTGACTCTCTCTCCATGCATCTGATGAATCTCTCCCCCTTTGACATCAATGGAAAAGGTAACTTCTCGTTGAGGTTTCTCCCCCTGACTGAACTCTCCCCAAGGCTGCTCCCCTTGACTGAAATATCCCCTAGGTTTCTCCCCCAAACTAAACTATCCTCTTTATAATGCTTCCTCGTGTAACTCTAAGACATATAAGAATAGCATTCAAAAGTCAATGTGGGGAAAAAAATATGCCAAGTTTCTAGCGAAGATACTCAAAATATTCCCTTGGAAGTGGTTTTGTAAATATGTTTGCAATCTGTTCTTTGGTCCCAACATACTCAACTCGAATGTTCTTCTCTACAACCTGTTTCCGTAGAAAATTAAAATTGATTGGAATGTGCTTTGTCTTGGAGTGCATCACTGGATTCTTTGAGATATTGATGACGCTTGTATTATCATATTATCACAATATATCAGAATGGTATGATCATACTCAACCCATATATCTGTCAATGTTTGTTTCATCCATAGAGCCTGTGTACAACATGATGTTGCTGGAATATACTTTGCTTCGACTGTAGACAATGATATTGATGACTATTTATTTCTTAGCCAAGATACCAAACAGTCACCCAAGTAGAACATTACTCCACTTGTACTTCTTCAGTTATCAATGCAACCTACCCAATCTGCATCTATGTAGGAAATAAATGATAGATCCTTTACTTTTGGATACCATAATCCAAACTCTTTTGTACCGTTGAGATATCTGAATATCCTCTTTACTTATAGAACATGTGATTCCTTTGGTGCTGCTTGAAATCATGCCACCTGTCCAACTACCTTCATTACATCTGGTCTGGATATTGTCACATAAAGTAAGTTGTCAATCATTGAACTGTACTTCCTTTGATATGTATCCTTTGATTCATCATCTTTACTTAACTTACAACTGGTCTGCATAGGAGTATTGACTGCTTTGTAATATTTCATTTCGAACCTATTTAGCATTTCTCTAATATACTTGGTTTGAGAAATAAAAATGCCTTGGTTGCTTTGACATATATGAAGACCCAAAAATAAGGATGATTCTCCAAGTAATGAAATTTCGAACTCATCCTGCATATCCTTGGCAAATTTATGGCTCACCTTGGCATCATCACTTCCAAAGATAATATAATCAACATAAAATTCAATTAACAAAATACTATCTTGATTTACCTTGATATATAGGTTGTTGTCTGCATTCCCTTTCTTGAACCCTTTCTATTGTAAGTATATGTTTAGTATGGAATGCCATGCTCTGGGGTCCTGTTTGAGACCATACAAGGCCTTCTTCAACCTGCAAACATAGTTTTCATTCTGTAACAACTGAAATCTTTCTAGTTTCTCAATGTAGACTTCTTCCTCTAGATCCTCATTTAGGAAAACTGATTCCATGTCCATATGATACACTTTAATATTCTTGGAGCATGCATAAGCAAGGATCAATCTGATTGCTTCCATTTTGGAAACTGGGAAAAATGTCTCTTCAAATTCTATAACTTCAACCTGAGTGTATCCTTTACATACCAATCTAGGTTTGTTCCTGGTAACTTGTCCATCTTCATTCAATTTGTTTCTGAAGACCCACTTTGTACTGATCAAATTATTCTACCTTGGCCTTGGAACTAGTTCCCATGTGTCATTCTTCTCTATCTGATCTAACTCTTTAGCCATGGATTTTATCCGAAATTCATCCTTTCTTTCTTCTTCAAAATTGTTTGTCTTAATTGTGGATAAGAGTGCTAGGTGCAGTTGTTTTGGTGAATGAATTCTTCTTCTAGTTTCAACTCCTACATCTTTGTTCCTGATAATATGATCTGATGGATGATTCTTTTGTATTCGTATGTTAGGTGTCTTTGGAGGTACTTGAGGATATTTATGTTCTTTCTATTCTGCTTCTAACTACTCTTATTCATCTTCCTCTTCTGTTGCTACGTCTTCCTTTGCTTCTTCTTCATGAACCTGTTCCATTGAATCCTTTTCTTCTTCTTTTATTCTTCATCCACTTGTGTCATCAAACGTCACATTGATTCTTTCCAAAATTTTGTTGAGCCTTAGGATTGAGGAATTTGTATGCTCTCCTTGTTATTGAGTATCCAACAAGTATTCCTTTGTCCACACAAGAATCAAACTTTCCCATTATGCCATCTTCTCTTTTGATGTAGCATTAACTTCCAAAAAATATGAAATGCTTCACATTCGATTATATTCCTCTCCATATCTCATAGAGAGTTTTATCACTATTGTTTATGAGCATTCCTTTGTTTTGAATGTGAACTCATGTATGCACTACCTATTCCCAAAATACATCTATCAACTTGGAATCCATTAACATAGTTCAAGCCATTTCTTGTACTGTCTCATTCTTCCTTTCAATGAATCCATTCTGTTGTGGCGTCCTAGAAACAAAGAATTTCTTTTTTATCCCATGCTTATTGTAGAAGTCCAAAATTTCCTTTGAAGTAAACTCTCCTCCATTATTCAATCTCAAACATTTGATTTTCAAATATATTTCAGTTTCAACCATCTACCTGTACATCTTGAAGTTCTTGAATGCCTTTGAATTCTTCATGAGAAAACAAATTGCAGTCATTCTTGTATAATCATCAACCAATAGCATAAAATATTTCTCACCTTTCAACCCCTTTGTTCTAGTTGGTCCAACTAGATCAATATGCACAATTTCCAACAGTTTTGTTGTGGAGTATTCCTTTGACTTGAAATTGGTCTTGGTTTGCTTTCCTTGGTGACAATGCTTGCATAAAGTGTTGGTTGGCTTTGTGATATGGGGCATTTCTCTAAATTCTTCCTTTTTGTTGACCTTGAAAAGATTATGAAAATTTATGTGACCCATTCTTATGTTCCATAACCAAACTTCATCCTCATTTCCTAAACAACACTTCTCATTTCCAATTTCACTTAGTACATATATGTTTCTTGAAGTTCTCACAGTTGTCACCACCACTCTGCCTTAATATTGTTTTCTTATCTCGCACTTCTGTGAATCAAACACAAGTTTGTGACCTTTGTCACACATTTGAATTAAGCTCAGAAGATTTTTTTTCATATCTTCCACTAGTAGAATATTCTCTTCCTTGGTATCCTTATTTCAGATTCTAATTGTGCCTCTTCCAATGATTTTGGTTGAGTTGTTGTTTCCAAAGGAGACTGATCCATCTCCTTCCTTTCTCAAGGTTAGAAACCTGTCCTTATCACATGTCATGTGCTTTGAACAACCATTATCAACATACCAACCACATTTCTTATGTTTAGATTGTAGAGCAAGTGTGCATTCTTCATTGTTGTATTGATTTTGCATTCTTATCCATATTCTTTAAGGTTCATGTCTGTGATTGTTGTGATTCTTTTGTGATTCTCTTGGAGGAATTGTCATTCTACAATCTTTGGCCATGTGTCCAAAGTTGTTTCACTTGTAGCATTCCATATCAGTACTCAAGGATTCAAACCTGTTGTGGATTATGTTCTATGTTTCACTAGGCCTTCTTGAATAACCCTTTTTGTGCATAACTTTTATAGTTGTCTCTATTCCTGTTATTTTCTCTACAATTTATAGCCTTATGTTCAAATTTATTACATGAATAACATAAACCAAGGAAGATAGTTTGATACCTAGGAGTTGTAGATATTCTAAAACAAGTTACTCTTTTGAACCCTTCTTCTTCTTGAGGCCTTCTTGTTTCTGACTGCCATTGATTCTAAAATCTAAATATTCTAGGTGGAGGAGTGTCTCTGTGATCTTCATTGTGAAACTTCTTGTCATCTTTCTTCTCAGGAGATCCCTTGACTATATCTACGTAGCTTCTTGGTTTTGTTTCTTTATCTGTTGTTTTGGATCTTGATCCCTTTTCTATCTGGTTGTATCCTAGTCTAGAATTCTCATGATTTGGCCTTTGACTGATAATAATCATGTTCAAAACTTTGGAGTTGTTCTACATGTTTTTATTTTGAAGATCTTTTCTCAATGTGACAATCTTTGCTTCCAAATTTGTAATGATTTTGTCTCTTTATTCTAACTTTTCTCTGAGTATTTCTTCAATTCTATTATCTTCTTCCACTTGGATTTATAATTTAGTGATCATATTCTCTAGTTCTTTAGAGTCTAAATTCAAAACTCCCCTTTCTTTTAGTTATGCCTGAAGTGACTTGTTTTTCTTCTTTTCTCGTTTTATAACTTCTATGGCACTCAACAATTATTCTTTGTAGTCAACTTCTGCCTATTCATATTATTATTCAGAGCCTTATTCATCATAATATGATATTTCCATGAATATAACCCTTTCTAAATCACTACTATCACTGACTTCATCTTCATCTGATGAGGTGCTATCTTCTTTGGTGTAGACGCTTTTCTTGAAAATTTTTGTTTTGGTTCTTTTGACTTTGTATGTTTGTTTACTATTAGAATCATCTTCTTCATTCCTTTTATTTTTATTATGGGGACATTTATTAGCAAAATGACCAATACCATCACAATTTTAAAAAGTCAATGGAAGCTTACCTTTATATTTTTCGGTTCCCCTTTTCAGTCTTCTGATGAAGTTGGTTACTTCTTCATCATCTTCTAATATGTCACTGCTACTACTATATGAATTTTCCTTTTGCTTTCCCTTTTTCTTTGACTTCTTAGATGCTTTGAATGCTACTTCCTTTGTAACCAGATTGTCTTGTTCTGTTCTCATCTCATAAGTTGTGAGTGTCCCATGCAACTTATTCATGGTCAGTGTATCTAGATCCTCTCTCTCTTCTAGCATTGAAGTATTTGAATCAAATATCATTTGTAGGAATCTAAATACCTTTTTGACAATGACCTTTTCATTTACTTCGTCTCCCAAGCCTTTGATACTGTTTACTACATCAACTCGTAGAAATTAGGTAGCTATGTTTTCATCTTCATTCATATTCAATTGTTAAAATTTTGCTCTGAAAATTTGAAGTTTAGCTTCCTTGACTTTCTTATCTCCTTCCTATATGTTCTTTAGATTGACCCAAATGTCCTTTGCGGAATCACAATTCATAAATTTGGTGTATATTGATTTAGACAATCCATTCAGGAGTGCACTTATGTTTCTTGAATTATTTTATTCAAGTTTCTTTCCATCTTTATCTATTGGAGGAATGATTGGTGCTTTGTATCCATCTACCACAGATCGCCAAAAATAAAATCCTAGTTCATGTATGTGTGTCTTCATTTTTCTGCTCCAAAATGCATAATATTCTCCATCAAACTATGGTATCCCAATATTAGAGTAATCCATGATCTCCTTCTAGTGGTTAAATTGTCTCTTGAGGGACCTGCTCTAATACCAATTATTGGATTACTGAGTCGAGGGGGGNTCGGTAATAGATATTTTTAATTCTTTTTAACCACAGTATGTAAGTGTTGTTATATTTATTATCAATTTACCAATATCCTTCAACAAGTGCAAAATAAATAAACCATGAACAATGAGAAATAATACACATACACAGTACACCAATATTTTACGTGGAAGCCCAATGCGGGAGAAAACCATGGAATGATTTTTCTTATATGTCTTTAATAATTACATTCATTGGAAGCACCAACTTCCTTTGTTCTCCAAATACAACTGGGAGGAGGCTCCAACCCCCTAGTTTCTCAGGATCCAACCTGAAGGAAGATCATGTTCGACAACACAGGTATTCCAACAGAGGATGAACACCTTCAGTAACCACTCACACAACCAGATCAAAGATCAACACACTGATGTTATGATGTGGTAAAACCCCTACGGTGAAACATCCATGGCCCTAGCCAACACAACCACTTGGAGCATTTTATTAACGTATGCAAAAGAAAAAGATTACAAAGAGATTTTACAAGAGAATTTCTCACAATCAATCATCGACAAATGACCCTCCATGATATTTAAATAGAGATCATGGACCAATCAGGTGTTAACACATGGATCAATGGTTGTTAAGATTGAGGAGAATATGAACCATCAGATCACTCGATGTTGGGAAAATATTGTGACCGTCGAATTTCCTAACTACAAATGCATACTAAAGAAACACACTAAGAAACACACTTTTACCTAACGACACATTAGACCGAGTAGATATTAACTAACTCCTAAGTGTCTAAATATCCTAACATCCCCACTTAAGAACAACTTGGGATAGGATTGAAGGATTTACAATATTGACACAATAGGAGAAGGAAGGAGGCATTAGAGCCTATCCCCCCTTGATGACAACTTCCTAACTCCTAACATAGATCGAATTTTGGAAAAATTTTATTATGTAAGAGACTTTGTGAAAATGTATGCAACTTGATCTTCTGTAGGGAAAAAGAGCACTTCAATAACTTGATAATGAATGAGCTTTCTGATGAAGTGGATGTGTAGCTTGATGTTTTTGTTGCACTGATTTTGAACTGGGTCTTTGGCAAGCTTGATGGCACTCTGATTGTCGCACCAAAGGCTGGTCAGATGTTGATGCTAGAATCCAAACTCTAAAAGGATCTGTCGAAGCCACAAGGCTTTCTGACTTGCATTTACCATTGCTCGGTACTCTGCTTCTGCTGAAGAAAGTGCAATAGCCTATCGTTTCTTACAGGCCCAAGTGATAGGTCATGAACCAAGGTTGAAAACATAACCTGCAATAGACTTCCAATCATCAGGGTCGCTGACCCAATATGAATCAGTGAAACCAACCAATAAAGGAGCCCCCCCTGAACTGTAATGTATCCTGAAATGAACTGTACCACGAACATAGAGAAGTATCATTTTAGTTGCTTTCCAATGGCTTTCATGGGGTGTTTGCATATTCCAAGCAACAATATCAACAATAAAGGAAAGATCAAGATGGGTAAAAGTCAAGTATAAGAGGCTACCAACTAACTGATGGTATAGGATGGCACCAACTTCAGGATAAGTACAAGTGGTAGTAAGATTGACTCCATACTAGAAGAGAGAAGAGGATGGTTTACAATCATCCATGTGAAAGTGACGAAGAAGGTCACAAGCGTACTTAGACTGGGAAAGAAAAATTCCTTCATTGGTTTGCAAAACTTGGAGGCCAAGGAAATAGTGCAAAAAACCTAAGTCTGACATTTCCAATTTATTCTTAAGGTTGGTTTTCACATGATTTAAAAGTTTTGATTTATTACCATTAAGGATAAGGTCATCAACATAAAGGACAAGGATGATGAGATGACTTACTACTTTCTTGGTATAGACATTAGGATCAAAATGGCATCTAGAGAATTCAGTGTCAATAAGAAAGTTGTCCATTTTGTCATACCAAGCTCAGGGATCTTGCTTAAGACCATAAATATATTTTTTAAGGAGAAAAACAAGGCTAGAGTCATTTGTTGATTAAGGTTGGTTGTCATTGATGTCAACCCTTGAAGAAATCCCCATAGCACAAAGGTTTGGGTAATGGACCCAATATTGTTTGATGTAATTATGACTCATTATTGTTTTGTTATGGTTGATAAGAAGTAAATATGTATGAACTCCAAAGTGGTCCACTTATGGTGAAAGCCCTCACAGGAAGATGCTTTGCGGAGTAAGAGAACCCATGATTAATTGTGGAATAATGAGATGAAGGACAATGAATTTGTCAGGGAAACTATCCTAGATGGATATTTCTTTTCATTCCATTTCCAGTGGTATGTATAACATCACATAACTCCTCGCGGTTAGAGAGTTATGACCATGTGAAGTTGGAGAACCTAGGTTTGGGTAATGGACCCAAGTTTGTTTGATGGATAACAGTATGATTTTTTCTATATTTGAAGGTAATAATATTCTATATGGATAGTACATGTCGTTCCATTTCTGGTGGTATGTGGAATGTCACATAACTCTTCACAGTTTGACAATTATGGCCTTACGAGTTTGGAGGATCCTCGTATGTCATCTAGAAGCCCCAAAAGGTCAAAGTAGTCAAAGTGGTTTAAGAGATTTTAAAAGGTAAATAATAAAGTGAAGTGATGAGTGTATTATAATTCAAAGTGAATACAAAATAAATTATTTCAATAATAAATTTAATGGAGAAATTAGAAGTGGGTTAACCCTAAAATAAGGAAAGTGGGCCAAGGGACCTAGAAGATGTTTTTAAGAAAGCTACTTGGAGAGTATAAATAAGAGGCAAGGCTATATATTTTTAATAACACTTGAGAATATTGAATATATATAGGTGTCTGAGGTAAACAAAGATATCTAAGCCGAATTTCTGAGGGAAGGTGAAGAAAAGAAGGCCGAAATGCAAAGAAGGATAAATTCTTTTGATGGTTCTTTCTAAGGTATGTTATTTACAGGTCATCTCACCATTTTCACTATAACTTTTTTTTCTATAATTATTCAGACCGTGAAATTTATATGCCATTGATAAAACATACCCAAGTATCTATGGTAAAAAAATCATCTTGTGGGTCGTTGTATTTTGGGAGTTACACTCCGTGGAAAATAGGGTTTGTGGCTAGTCCTGAAACTAGTCAAAAATAGGTGTTTCGGGTAAAAACGTCATAACTTCTTCATAATAGATAAAAATTCAGTGAGACAAAATGTGTTGGTTAGGTTACAGTCTTTAGTATGTTTTGTAATAGTTTCAGATCAATGCAACAAATATTTCATGTGGGGCATGCTCTACAAAGTCGCTCTCTAGAATAAGCCAGAATTCAGCAAGGTATGCCATTTTTTCTATAACTCTTTTTCTAAGAGGTTCCAAGTAGTGACACCTGGAGGAATTTTAAAAAACACATTGAAGAACATTTTGTATCAGTTTCATATATTTATACATTACAGGTTCAATGTTATGATTACTTCAAGTTAGGGTTGTTGACTAATCCAAAACTAGGCATGTGAGACTAAAGAAAAGTTTGATGAAAATGATAGTCTCTTGTTGTTAAAATTAAGGAATGTTTGTAGGAATATGATCATATACACCAGGTCTATTAAATAGCAACAAATCAAATTTGGATGATGAAATTGATGAGGGTTTTTGGTTGAGGTACATGTTGAGTACATGGTTGAGACAAGTAGTCGATGAGTTGGCACATACATGAGGTGTATAGTTGATGATGTTGGTACATATTGATGAGTCATAGTTGATGAGTAGTTGACACATGATTGGTACATACTTGGTACATGGTTGGATGCACTTTTTTATGGTATAGGTTGATTATAGGTTGTTTGGTATAGGTTGGTGCATGGTTGATGCATTTGTTTATGGTACAGGTTGATTACAAGTTGAGGTACAGGTTGATGCATGGTTGATGCATGGTTAAGATTTATTGGTATAGGTTTACAGCAGCATCTCTCATAGTGATAGTGTGAAAATGGTTCCATCATTCTACTTCTACTTTAGGGTGGTAGGATGGGGCAAGGATAGGTGGTTGTAGCCACCTTTCGGTTGTAGCTGGAGAACATAGCAGGTTGTAACCTCCTTATGGTTGTAGCCAGAGAATTGGGGAGTTGTATCTTCCCTCATGTTGTAGCCTGAGAAACTAGGGGATTGGAGCCTCCTTCCAGTTGCAGCTGGAAAACAAAGGAAGTTGGTGCTTCCAATGAATGTAATTCTTCAAGACATATAAGAAAAAGAATTATGTGGTTTTCTCCCGATTTGGGTTTCCA
>ML807173.1:17252-69114 GCA_009831015.1 Picea engelmannii
TGAGATTCAACCCTAAGATATCAGCACTAGAAGAAATATCGGATCTAAACTCAATAAGCATGGACGAACTACATGGAATCTTCACAGCATATGAGATGAGAACTGAACAGGAAAATCCAGATGTAAAAGAAGCAGCCTTCAAAGAATCCAAAATATCAAAGCAAAAGAAAAAGGAACAAGAAGAATATAGCAGCAGCAACGAGGTCTCAGAAGATGATGAAGAAGTGGCCAACTTCATCAAAAGACTGAACAAGGGAACCAATGGTAAGTACAGAGGTACAGAAGTACGTTCCATGTAGATTTCTTCTTGAAAATCTCTGTGCAAGAAGGTTTATTAAACATCCATCTGATGAACCTCCCATTTATGTGAGGCAACAAGGGAAAGAACAACGTGGATGGAATTCATTTTGGCTATAGGGGAAAAGGTTTCATTATAGTCAATTCCTTCAACTTGGGAAAATCCTTTGGCAACTAACCAAGCCTTGTGTTTGTCAATGATTCCATCTAATGCATACTTAGTTCTATAGACCCATTTACATATGACAAGTTTTCTTCCTTTTGGAAGAGGTACAAGATCCTAAGTGTCATTTTCCATTAAAGAACAATACTCTTCATTCATGTTGTATCCCAATCTAGATGACCTGAAGCTTTTGTAAATGTCTCTAGATCATGAGTCTCTAAAACTTGATCCAAAAGAGAAGAGGCTTGCTGGAACTATGAACGTTCCAGACGCTGATATGGAGGATCACAGACAAGATCACCAGCTACTTCTTGTGTTGAACGGACCCATCTAGAAAGAGGAGGAGCTGGTGTTTGTTCAGGTTCAAGGGACTCATCTGGAGGAAGGTGAGCAAGTGGAGATGGATTTTAATCCTCATTTTCACCATATAAAGAAGAAACTAGAATAGGAACAAAATAAGGAACAAACACCGAAGATGGCTCGCAGGTCGAAGAAGGAAAAAATGTTGAAGATGGCGCGCAGATTGAAGAAGTCACAATCGTCGAATTAGGCTCACAGGCCAGGAGATTTTCATCAAATTTAACATCTCTTCTAATAATAATTTCATTACAATGTGGTTGAAGAAGTCTATAACCTTTCAAGCTTCTTCTGGTGTTATACTTTTAAGAGCCTTTGTGGGAGTGTGATTTAGTATGTAATTTTCACAGTTGATGGCTTCTACCCAATACTTTAGATTTAATCCCTTAGATCGGATCATACAATTAGCCATTTATTTTAGTGTGCGGTTCTTTCTCTCAGTAACACCATTTTGTTGTGGTGTATATGGAACAATATGTTGCATTTGGTTTCCCTCTGTAGTGCAGTAACTTGTAAAATTATTGTTCACATATTCACCTCCATTATCTTTTCTTAACCTTTGAATTTGATGTCCATATTGATTTTCTACAAGGGCCTTGTAGGCCAAAAACTTGTCAAAAACTTCAATCTTAAGTTTTAATAAGTAAACCCAAGTATGTTTGGAAAATTCATCAATGAAAGTTAAGAAATACATGCACCCAGAAAAAGGAGTAGAAAGTAGACCACACAAATCACTGTGAACAAGCTCCAAAGGGGTCGAGGTGTGCCAAGAGGCATGTTTGTTAAAATTGTCTTGATGATGTTTGTTGAGAACACAACCGGCATGAACACCATCTCTGCATGAAACATGAGGAAGTCCAATCACCATCTATTGATTACATAGTTGTTGCAATGAGCGATAGTTTAGATGACCAAACTGCTCATGCTAAAGTTTGCTCAAGTCATCGCTATGAGCAACAAAAACTGATGAAAAAGATGATGATCCAAAGTTGTCAAACTTGTACAACTTGGTAATATCATCAGCAATTCCAGTTGCAAGAACATGATTAAGATATTTTAGATCCTTGATTACAACTTGGTGAGGTGAAAACTCTACGGTTTTACCTTCACCAGAATGAGTGATTTGATATACTAATAGAAGGTTACAAGAAAGACTTGGAACACATAATACATCATTGAAATGACCATTGTCTACTTGAACTGTTCCAGATCCCACAACACTAAGAGATCTATCATCACCAACAAATATTTTCTTGTTGTTACATTCATTTAGAGCATAAAATATGTCTTTATCCTTAGCCATATGATAAGAGGCTCCAGAATCCATAAGCCGCTCATCAAAAGAAGAAGTAGAAGTTGTATTGAAGGAGAAACCAGAAGCAGAAAATGCATGTCCATGAGAAGAAGAAGAAGAAGTAGAATCAATATTGATGTTGTGTTTCTTCATTGCTACTTCTAAAGCTACCATCTTCTCGAAACATTTGGACTCATCATGACCATTTTTATCGCAAAAGTTGCAATGTTTGTCAGCCTTCTTATTTTTATATTTTTCTCCCTTGTCACCATTAGGAGTTGAAGTTGTCTGAGTGGGTTTGGGACCCTTATTTTTCTTGTTTTTGTAGCAAGGATGTTAATTCTTGGGATTCTTGGGTTTATATTTCTGCTGGGAGACTAAGGCTTTGTTGGAGGTACCTGCAGTGCTGATCACTCCAAGTTGTACAAGCTTATCTTCCTCTCTAATCAAAGCAGCACAAAAGGACTCGAGAGTGGGTTTTTGATAAGCTTTCCTTAGAGCCTCTATCATGGCATAAAAGGTAGATACAAACATAGAATATGCACTACCTATGTTAGAAAGAATAAGATAGATGCAACGCTCTTCCTCCATCTTTATCTCACATTCTGCACATAAAATTATGAGTGTTTTAAACTTAGATAGATAGTCTCCAATGTAGGAAAAATCACTTGGACTTAAATTCAGTACTTGATTTTATAAATGTTGTGCTCGAATAATATTGAGTTTACCAAACACAGATTCAATATTTTCCCAAGCTTCATTCGGGTCATCAATTTATTTAAGGTGGAACCTTAAATCAAGAGAGATGTGCATTATGATTAGTCCACGTGCTTCGTCACTCCTAATATTCCATTTCAATTTCTTATCATCATCGGTGGGTTCTTTTTCCTTTCCCAATGTAATCCAGTACAAGCCTTTTCTTCTTAATAAATCCTCCATATGAGATTTCCATTGGAAGTAGTTGGTGTTGGTAAACAAAATATTACTGGAAGAAGCCATATTAAATATGTAGATAATATGTATTTAAAAACTGAAACTAATGATCTGGATGGAAAGATCTCAAAAAATTAGGCAGTTTTAAAAAAAAAACAACACTAAAAACAGACTTCGGATGTGAAAGTTATGCCCTTTTTTAAAAATGCATAAACGGTAACCAAAGGAACACGTGGTGTTGTAAGTTTCTTTATGAAGTGACCCACTTTTATAAAAATAAGTGGATATCACTTTTACAATGAAGTTACTTTATGAAAGAAAAATTGCATGCAAAATAAATAACTCTAAAATAAAATATTAAAGCTACTTATAGTGATTCAATTTTATACTTGAAGTGAAATACACTTTACAATTGAGCATGAACTTTTTCAAAAAAAGTAACAAAAATATAGACTTGAACTGAAGACCTCTTACTTAATAAGGCAACTTTTAACCAAATGGGATAGCAAAACATATTGTATTGTTTAGAAAGAGGATTGGGGGTGTTTTTGTTGTTGTTGTTGTGGAAGACGACCTTGGAGAGCATGCTAAAAAAAACTCTTTTCACACAAGAAAAAGTTTTTTCTTCTCGATGACAACAAGGGTTAGATCTCAGTTAACTTACCTGGAAAATGCACCTTTTCCTATATGTTTCTGACTTTCCGAGATCGCACAGGGCGCGGGGAAAAGAGAATACACAGATCTAAAAGAGTAACAACCCGGAAACAAATAATATAAAACCAAAATAAAACAAAAACAATACTCTGAAAATTTTTAAAAATGACGTATTCAGGCTTTATACCTCCGGATCTAATTGAAATGGACATATCTTGGGAAAACATAAACCTTTTCGAGTGAAACGAAAAGTGTTCTAGCTGAAACGAGAACTCTAGATGCAATGGAACAGTCCTCTCAGCCCAAAAATGTATGGAAATGGAAGACAATAGAGATGAGGCAACTCAGCTTCACGATCTCGATTTACAACATGAGCGGGTCTTCAAATAGACTCTGATACCATATTTGACAACACAGGTATTCCAACAGATGACGAACACCTTCAGTAACCACTCACACAACCAGATCAAAGATCAACACACCGATGTTTTGACGTGGTAAAACCCCTATAGGGAAACATACACGACCCCAGCCAACGTGGCCACTTGGAGAAGTTTATTAATGCAAAAGAAAAAGATTACAAAGAGATTTTCTCACAATCGATCATCGACAAATGACCCTCCATGCTCTTTAAATATATATCATGGACCAATTAGGTGTTAATCCACAGATCAATGGTCGTTAAGATCGAGGATAATATAAACCATCGGATCACTCTATGTCGGGAACATATCGTGATCGTCGGATTTCCTAACTACAAATGCATACCAATGCATACTAAAGAAAGACATTAAGAAACACACTTTTACCTAACGACACATTAGACCAAGTATATATTAACCAACTCCTAAGTGTTTAAATATCCTAACAGCTATAATTCCCTAATTATATGGCTCCAACCAGAAGGAGGCTACAACCCCCTGAGTTCTCCGACTATAATTAGAAGGTGGCTACAACCACATATCATTTCCCCATCCATCCACCCGGAAATATAAGTGTCAAATAATTGATGAAACCATTGTCACATTGTCACTATGAAATATACCACTGTAAACATGTACCAATATGTACCAACAACCTGTAGTAAACCTGTGCTAATAACCTGTAGTCAACCTGTACTAATAACCTATAATCAACATGTACCAATAACCTTTTTGAACCTGTAGATAGATTTGTTGTACCTGATCACTGTTGAACTTCCTAGAGACTCTGCACATCCTCTGCAACCTAAAAAACACCTCAGCCTTCACTTTTGGTAGTGTCTTACATGACGCAGGCAACATGTCCAGTGGGGCCTCACGTGATAGGCTCTACTCAACCCGTGAGGGTGCCTCACGAGACGTTTACTGGGTGACCCACGGGGATGACCCTAACCAAGGTTTTATCAAAATTTTCTCACTCCACTGTGGCCACAAAACTTTTTCGTCATAATATCTTCGCTTCCTCAGACTTGTGTAATTTCATATGTCTCAATGAGTACCTGCAATAAACCTTCCACAATAATAGATATTCAATGTGCTCAATAGGTGATAATAAGAGACCCTTTCTCTCTTATTTATATTCTCCAAGTAGCCTCCTCTAGGGGTTATCTTCTAATTTTTTTACTCAACTTCCTTCTTTTAGGGATAACCCACTTTTAACTACGTTTCCCACTTACAACCACTTTATCCAAAAATAGTAAACTCACCACTTCTAGTTGCAACTAATTTATTTTTTAATTATTTTCTTTTTGCAACAACTTAACTCATGATTAAGTCATAGTTACAACCACTTTGACTAGTAAACTTCTTCAAGGAGATTCTAGAATAAATTGACTTCTTTGACCTTCTAGGGGCTTCTAGATAACTCATGAAGGTTCTCCAACTTTACTAAGCCATATCTCCTCAACTGTGAGGAACTACGTGACGTACTACATATCACCGGAAAGAACACGACATGTACTATCGATATAGAATAGTCTCACTTAAAAATTCATTGATCTTCATTATATTATTCATCAAACTAACTTTGGTTCCTTAACCACGCTATTGAGGCTACCAGACTTGCTTCAAAGGTTGACATCAATGACAACCAAACCAATTAATCAACAAGTAAGCCTTATATCCTAACACCCCCTCTTACGACTTATAATACTGAAAGCAAAACATATTGACTAGAGATAAAACACATTAACCGAAAACTAAAACATCAAAACCAAACTTTCTTCAGAAGCTTATTCTTTGAAAAAAGTTCCTAGACCAGGTAGAGCTCCATCAAGCTGCCTCATAACCTCGTAAAGGTGTAAATCCCAAGATGAATTCTCAAGTTCTCGGACTCCACCTCTCTAAACTCTTGAATAATGAATCTATCAGATTATTGTACAACTATCCATGTTGAGATACATCGACAATGCTCCATCAAGTTGTTTCATGACCCTTGTAAGGGTATAATTCCCAAGATTCACAGACTCCCAAACTATATGGGCAACCATCCATGATGAGATATATCTACATTAGATCCCTTTCTATTTTCAAAGTGTGGACATCTTAAAATACATAGAATGCCCTTTCTTTAATAATATCATCACCACTATCAATATCCAATGGATCTTCAATAATGGCTACATTTGTTACATGTGGTTTGTCTTTGAGCTTTCCCTTGAGAATGGCATTGACACTAAATCTATTGTGAACCCTTTTCTTGCAATAATAACATTCCATCTCTCCCTAGTCTTTAGTTTATCTACTACCATTGTTTCTTGAGTATAATTTCATCTCAAGTTAAGCATCACCTTTTGTATCATTCACAATATTTTTCTGTTCTTCAACTAAGAGAGATGAAATCATGTCTTATAGAGTTTGATAATACATGTTGGTGATCCCTTGATCCATATCTACCAACAAAAATCCCTAGATTTTCACACTATGGCTCTCAGACTACTAAGTCGCAAGAGTGGAAACCTAGTATTTCAAAGTCTTGAGACTCTTGATATGGTTTCCTCCTATGATACCATATTACAGAAATGAGCTAGATCACTAAATGATGAAATATTGGATAGGATTGAGTCACATATCTAAGCTCAAAGGAAGATACTCTCATTGACACAATACGATATTAGCAATGAATAATTGTTGCATCCATTACAAAAGAGTTTACCTCCTTACATATCATTGTTCACTAAGCAAATCATTTCCACTTATGAATGTGGGATAGATTGCTTTGCTAAAAAAATGAACATTAACATATTCTAAAGTCATAAAGTAACTTTATTACATAGTAAACCGTATATCATAACACTTTGCACCATCAAACTTGTTTAAGTATCATATGTATCCCATCACCCTATGTTCCATTAAACAACTTACCTTTGCACTATCAAACTTGTTAATTATCATATTAATTCCATCACCTTTGTGTCATCAAACTTGTTTAATTATCAAACTTATTCCATCACCCCATGTTTCATTAGATGACTTACCTTTGTGCCATCAAACTTGTCTAATTATCATATTTATTCAATCGTGTCATATTTTTTCCATCACTATTACATCATCAAACTTGTTTTATTATCATATTTATTGCATCAAATATAACCCCATTTTCCATCATATCAAACTTGTTTTTAATATCATATTTATTCCATCACCTTTGTGCCATCAAAATTCTTTAATTATTGTATATATTCCATCAACCCATGTTCCATTAGATGACTTACCATCAAACTTGTTTTATTATCATATTTATGCATATTTAACTTGGTTTTTATTATAGTTGGCTTACCATCAAACTTGTTTTTGCTTTATTAATATTTAACTTGTTCTATGATGATATGTATGTATATTTAACTTATTTTATTGTCATTGACTTACCATAAAACAACTTTTATTATTAACTTACCATCAAACTTTCTTTATTATTATATTATGCATATTTGACTTGTTTTATTATCATATTTATTCATATTTAACTTATTTTATTATAATTAAATTATCATCAAATTTGTTTTTGTTAATATTTAACTTTTTTTTTAATCATATTTAACTTGTCTTATTATTATTGACTTACCATCAAACTTGTATTATATTTATGCATATTTAACTTGTTTTATTATCATTTACTTACTATAAAACAACTTGGTTTATTATCATTGACTTATCATAAAACAACTTATTTTATTATTACTGATTTACTGTAAAATAACTTGTCTTATTATCATTATTACAGTTGAATTTCTATGAAACTTGTTTTATTATCATATTTGTCTTATTATCATTGACTTACTATCAAACTTGTTTTATTATCATATTTGTCTTATTATCATTCACTTATCATCAAACTTGTTTTATTGTCATATTTGTTTTGTTATCATTGACTTACTATCAAACTTTTTTTATTTATGCATATTTAACTTGTTTTATTATCATTTACTTACTATAAAACAACTTAGTTTATTATCATTGACTTATAATAAAACAACTTATTTTATTATCACTGACTTACCGTAAAATAACTTGTCTTATTATCATTATTATAGTTGACTTTCTATGAAACTTGTTTTATTATCATATTTGTCTTATTATCATTGACTTACTATACATAAAAATCGTCTTATTATCATTGACTTACTGTCAAACTTGTTTTATTATCATATATGTCTTATTATCATTGACTTACCATCAAACTTGTTTTATTGTCATATTTGTTTTGTTATCATTGACTTACTATCAAAAAAAAATTATTATCATATTTTTTAAAAACGATTTGAGGGCTCGACCACTAACCATTTCTATACACCTACGATTGATCCCTACCACAAACCAAAGCACAAGTTTATGATCAAATCCAACCCCAAGCCCATAGAGGATCTCAAGCCCAATTCATACGCTACTACGCCTTAAAAGAATGAGTCATGATTATGAATCACTCAAACACCATTTCCTTGATGTATGTGGGATAATGCCCTCTAGAAAGAAGGGAGATACCATGGCCTACAAACCTATGAATGACCAATTTTAAACCCAATCATACCTTGATTAATGGAGGATACCCATAGACATCACAATCTATCTATTAATTGAAGTGATTAAAATGGCATTCGAAGGTATCCAATGAAGACAATGAATTTGATTACACTCGCTAGTGACAAAACTAAAGAAAACAAGGTGGGATCGATTCTAAATCCCTTCCACTCAAAGTGGATCCATTCAATATTTTTAGTTAACCTATTAGTTTAAATCAACTCAAAGTCACTCAAACAATGGCTTTCAATGGAAATAATAACATCATTCAACTATCCATTAAATTCGCCTCTCTTCTAGCATATTGGCACCCTCCACATGGGCAACAAGCGACTCTCCAAAGTCAACAACAAGGTAGAACATCTCAACCTATTTCATATTTTATTCATCATGGAGTACCAAAAGGAACCGTTACATTTCGGTTAATAGGTAATGCCAATGTTACTAGAAGAAATTGTAACAATAGTGATGATAGTTCTACTAATCAATGGTCTTTATTGTTAAGGCTATTATTAGGTTTCTTTTCAATTCACTAGATAACCATAACATATATAGGATCATTGAGAAATACAAAATCACAAGAGACGTATCATTTATCCTGGGAAACCCTCATGGGGGAGAAAACCCAGCAAAAACTTTCTTAATATAGATATCCAATACAATGCGAAGAGAAAACTCAAACAAATACAGAAAGTCCTCTCCCAAGAATGCACCTCTCTCTCTCTTATTTATTCTCCAACTGCAGCTCCGAACTTGTGCTCTGATGAAAAAGTGAGTGTGTGTCCAAATGAGGCACTAGCCTCTTTATTTATACAATCTAGCAGGTGTTGGAGTGAGGTGTCTTTTCACTGGTAGGGCCGACTTCTCATTCTGCCTATTACAATTAGGGTTTGACCAATCCGCAAAAGGGGATTTGGTTATTTACAATACCCAACATGATCAATCTACAAAAGAGGATTGATCTAATGAATAATACATCAATAATAAATAAAATACTCTTTGCAGTTACAATATTTCAACACCCCCCCTTAACAAGAAGGGTATTCTACAACAACATCAGGCGAGAGAGAGGACAACATCATCAACAACATCTTGGAACACTGACTGGCGTATCTATAAATCATCGGAATTTTTTCTCATCATCAACATCATCATTCACAACAAAATTATATCATCATCTGCATCAACATGGATTAGTATAAAACTAATACATCATCATCACAGCACAAGGTTGGTCACATCATCATAGCACGAGGCTAGCACATCATCACAAAAATTAAGTTGGCACATCATCACAACAATTAAGCTGACACATCATCACAACAATTAAGATGGAACATCATCACAACAATTAAGATGTCACATCATCACAACAATTAATTTGGAACATCATCACAACAATTAAACAGACACATCATCACATCAATTAAGCTGCCACATCATCGCAACAATTAAGCTGCCACATCATCATAGCAATTAATATGTCACATCATCACAACAATTAAGCTAACATCATAGCACTAGGCTGGAAATATCAACACAACACTACTCCCCCTTTCGAGGGAGGTCCTTTTGGACTATACCAAGCTTATCACGAAAGTGCTCAAACTTTACATGAGATAGAGGCTTGGTCAACACATGAGCAACCTGTTCATCCATGCTAACATATTGGAGCTTTATGGCTCCTCTCTGCACCATGTCACAGATGTAATGATATTGGATCTCTATGTGTTTTGACTTGTCATGAAATACAAGATTCTTTTTCATCTTTATGCAGCTCTAGTTATCACATAGGATCATGGTTGCTTCCATCTCTAGGTCGAATAGACCTGTCAACAACTTCTGAAGCCATATGGATTCACAACTAGCAGAACACACAACAATGTATTATGCTTCCGTTGTGCTAAGAGCAATGCTTGATTGCTTCCTACTCTGCCATGAGATCATGGCTGACCCCAAACTAAAGAAGCATCCTGAAGTGATCTTCTTGTCAGAGACACTTCCAGCCCAATCTGAAACAGTGTACCCACTCAGTGTGAAGTAATGATCTCCATCATAACTGAGACCACAATCTAATGTACCCTTAAGGTACCTCATCACATGTTTTGTAGCCACTAGGTGAACATGTCTGGGTTCTACCAGAAAATGACTCAAGGTGTTCACAGTAAAATAGATATCTGGTTTGGTGTTCGTCAAATACATAAGAAATCCAATGATCTGTCTATACGACGTGGCATCAATCAATTATGACGAAGTATCGATTAGTAGCTTCAACTTCATTTCCATGGGTTTATTCATGGATTTTCACTCCAACATATCAAATCTCTTCAGGATTTCAACTGAATACTTCCCTTGGTTAAGGAAGGTTCTCTATGGGCTCTGCCATACCTCAAGATGTAAGAAATAATGCATTAGTCCAAGGACTTTCATCTTAAATTCTGCAGTGAGTTTATTCCTACATTCGGTGATAAGATTTTCTTCTCCATTTAAGAATAAGTCATCCACATATAGCAACAATATAATAGGCTCATCATTCATAACCTTGAAGTAAAGGTTAGAATCTTCTTTACTCTTGGTAAAGCCCAAACTCATCAGAAAATTGTCGATCCTTCCATACCAAGCTCTAGGAGCTTGCTTCAATCCGTACAAAGCCTTCTTCAACTTGCAGACATGAGTCTTCTTGTCTTCAACTTCAAATCCTTGAGGTTGTTCTATATACACTTCTTCTTCAATGACACCATATAGGAAAGATGTATTTACATCCATCTGGTGTAACTTCCATTTCATCTTAGCTGCAAGGGCTATGATGGTTCTGATCGAAGTGTATCTGGCTACAGGAGAAAATGTCTCTTCATAGTCAATGTCTTCCTTTTGAGAAAATCCACGAGCGACAAACCTTGCTTTATATTTCTCAATACTTCCATCATGTTTTATTTTGAAAATCCATTTGGAAGATACCACATCCTTGCTCTTCGGTCTGGGAACTATTTCCCATACATAATTCTTTATAATGGATTGGTATTCTTCTGCCATGGCATCTTCCCATTCTTTATTTTGAATGGATTCTTCAAAGCAGTTAGGCTCCTTCTCTAAGAGATCACACATCAAATCCATATAACTGGAGAATGGCTTAGGTCTCTTCACTTGTCTTATGGTTCCTTCGGGGACACCATACTTCTCTCCCTCTTGAATAAGCTCTCTAGCCCAAGCAGGATTTCTCTTATGGGAGATCGTCATCTGAGGAGGTTCTTGAAATTATACTATGTCATGATCTTCTAGAATTTCCTCATCAGGGGAAGCTATGACTTCCCTCACTGGTTCTGCAACTTCGGGAGCTATAGGTTCCTCTTCATATACTTCTTCAAGATGGAATCTTCTTGATTTCTTGAGTGTTGCATCTTCATCAAAGGTCACATCCTTGTTGATCTCAATAAGATGGTGACATGGTATATAAACTCTGAAGGCCTTGGAGACCTCACAATACCCAACAAATATTCCCTTGTTTCCTGAAGGGTCTAGTTTCTTTCTCTTCTCTTTTGGAATATGTACAAATATTGGGCAACCAAATATTTTGAGATGGCTTACTTTTGGCTTCTTTCCGAAGAACATCTCTTTCGGGGTCTTGAACCCAAGTGCACTATGGGACAATCGGTTTTGTACATATATTGTTATGCTTTCTGCTTCTGCCCATAAGCACATTGGAAGATCTTGATCATGGATCATGGTCTTCACTACTTCCATTATAGTCATGTTCTTTCTTTCTGCTACACCATTTTGTTGAGGATTGTAGGGAGTGGTGAGTTCCCTCTTAACCACGACATATTTGCAAAAGTTTACAAATTATTTTGAGGTGTATTCTCCTCCATTATCTGACCTAAGTATATTGATCCTTCTTTCAGAAATATTCTCTATCAAGGCTTTGAATTCCTTGAATTTACTGAACACTTCATCTTTTGATTTTAAAAAGTAAACCCAGGTTTTACGAGAATAATCATCAATAAAAGATACATAGTATACATACCCACTGATGGAGGATGATGGAATTGGGACACACACATCTGAGTGAATGAGTTCTAAGACTCCTTATGCTTTATTGTCTCTCTTTGGAAAATAATTATTGATGTTCTTCCCTTGTGCACATCCATTTCACACACCTTCATGGTCAACTGTGAGTTTTGGTAGACCTGTGACTACCTTGCATACATACGGTATTGCCTTGTAGTTGATGTGTGAGAATATTCTATGCTAAAGTTCACATGGATTCTCAATGGCATGGGTCATGGTTGCTTCTAAGTGACCCTTTATCTTATACAATCCACCTTCTTCTTTTCCAATGACGATTACTTCTTTCATGGTTTTTCCTTTAGACCACATAAGAAATTCTCCATCTATAAAGGCAATTTTGAAGCCTTTGTTTTCTAAATATGATATGGAGAGTATGTTCTTTTTCAAACCTGGTACATAGAGTACATCCTTCATCTTCACTGGAGTCCCTGAGTTAAGCTTGTATTTTTATTCTCCTACTCCCTTGATAGGGTATTGATAATCATCTCCAAGTGTAAATTTCTGAGAAAAAATCTTTTCGGAAATGCAAGAGAGAATATCTCTTTGACATGTCATGTGCTTGGAAGCACCACTATCAATGAGCCAAGTGTCCTCACCAGGTGATACTGATCCTGAGAGGGCCGAGATTAATACATAGTCTTCAATTTGTTCTTTTATCATCTTCGTGGGTGGCTCTTCATCTTCAATTGCATGGGCATGATGCCTCTTGTTTTTCCTCTTGTATTCTTCTCATCTAGATGGAAAATGTATCACAATATGTTCCCATCTTTTCACAATGGTAGCATTTGTAAGATGAGAAGTCTCTTTATTTTCTTTGTCCTTTCTTCCGGAATCTCTTAGGTTGAGATTATTTATGTATGAATTTGTTTTGGGGGTGAGACTCTTTGTGATTTTCTTTCTAGAAGTAAGAATTCTTTCTTCCTCCTTTAGTGTGAGTAGCTAGGGTTTGATGTTCATCTCTTGATAGTAAAGCTTCTCGGTTAGCTACTCTTGATTATGCTTGAATACATTCTTCCCAAAGACTTTCAAATTTTTGTTTCTCCGTTTTGGCACAAACAGTTTTGATGAATGCATCCCATGGTCTTATGAGACCATTAAGGGTCATGATTATGAGTTCATATTTTTCTATAGTATCTCCAATTGCTTCTAGATGTTCTTTGAATTGAGATATTCTGGAGAAATATTCCTAGATCGATTCTCCTTTTTGCATCCTTGTATTCTTGAGTTGAGTTCTTAGATTCATGTTCTGATTTATGTTCTTTCCTTCATATAACCTGGTTAGGGCTTCAAAGATTTATTTTGAAGTCTTCTTTGAAGATACTTGAGGAATCAAGTGATCTTTGATAGAATCCACAATGATTCTTTTGGCCCTAATAATGTCCTTTTGGTGTTTTTCTTTATCTGCAACATCGGCGGGTTCTGGTACTTCTTCTTTGACAAATCTTGCTAGATCATTCTCTTCAAGAATGATTCCAATCCTATACTTCCAGGAATGAAAGTTTTCCACACCTTCTATCTTGTCAATAAGATTAGTGCTTGTAGACATATTTTACTTGGAGCTAGGAAAAATACCAAAAAATAAAAATTCTCAAAATTGAATTCTGAACTACCAGGAGGTGTGCTTGGTTGAGGCGAGTAGCCTAGTGTGGTTAGATTTCAGAAAATCCAACTTTTACCCTTTCAAACTTGATCAACGGATTTCGGGACTGGTGCTTCTGATTTTTTGGTACTTCTGGTACTCTAGTTTTCTAGTACTTCTAGTACTTTGTGAAAACTAGGGTTTCACTTTCCGGAAGATCTAGCCACTGAAAATTTGCGTTGAGTATGCCAAAGTGATCCTTGAGGAAGGGTGCACTTTTCTAGATGGTTTTGGAGCTGAAATTATTCTTCAATAAAAATCCCTAATTTGCATGTACGACAACAATGACATTTTTCTCTTTTTCTTGTGAAAGATGCTCTCTCAGCTTAGCTCTGATACCATGTTAAGGTTTCAGCTATTATTAGGTTTCTTTTCAATTCACTAGATAACCATAGCATAGATAGGATCACTAAGAAATACACAATCACAAGAGACACATCATTTATCCTGGGAAACCCTCATGGGGGAGAAAACCCAACAAAAACTTATGTAATATAGATAACCAATACAATTCCAAGAGATAACTCAAAGAAATACTGAAAGTAATCTCCCAAGAATGTGCCTCTCTCTCTCTTCTTTCTTCTCCAACTGTAGCGGCAAACTTGCGCTCTAATGAACAAGTGAGTGTGTGTCCAAATGAGGTGCTAGCCTTTTATTTATACAATTTGAAAGGCACTGGAGTGAGGTGTCTTTTCACTGGCAGGGTCGACTTCTCAATCTGGGTGGTTATAACCACTTTAATATATTTTGGGGCTGACTTCTCATTCTGCCTATTACAATTAGGTTTTGACCAATCCGCAAAAGGGGATTTGGTCATTTACAATACCCCACATGATCAATCCACAAAAGGGGATTGATCTAATGAATAATACATCAATAATACATAGAATACTCTTTGCAGTGACAATATTTCAACATTTATAAGAAACTTGTTTAGGTTGGATCAATCAATAATTTTGTTTTAAAGATAATCTTGACTTTGTAGCAATTTATGTGTTTATTGGGATCACATTCAATTTTGGTGTTGTTGGCCATATGAAGAAGTTGAAGGAGATGACACCTATTGATAAAAAAATACATCTACTCTTCATCCCATGCCATGGATTATTTTGCATAGATCAATCAGTTTAGGAAATTTTAGCAAGGATTTAATCATAGAGAGCTCGGTGTTTCCATTTATACCCTAGAGTTATTAAATGAAACATGAAATAAAACAATGTCTAGGCATAATGATTTCACTACGCACAATAGAAAACACTTACATAAGGCTTGTTGTTTTGGTTACACATAAAGAATAGTATACATAACAATGTTGTTTAGATGTGGAACCTTGGTTGCATGTTGAGTTATGCATTTAAGATGAAATAGGGCCACTTAATTTGGTCAAATAGAGGTTATAACATTTCTTTTTATGATTGATTTCATTCTTAGATTTTTCTTAAGTTGGTGGAAGCCTCAAGTCTACTTGTTGAACTTATTCCTATATTGACAGGGGGGGTGAATCAATATATGATGCTTTTTACTTTAATTTAGAATTCATAAATCACTCATTAAATTTAAAACAATAAATGCATTTAAACTCAAATCGAGGTACATAGAATTTAACTTGGAAAACCTTGCGGGAGAAAACTACAAAAAAAATTATTTGTAAATGTCTGTAGGCACCAACCTACTATTACAAAGCTTGTAGGAACCAACGTACTGGAGACACCAATATCCTCAGCTAAGCACCAACTCAACAAGATAATGTGTAGGCACCAACCTACTGGAGACACCAATCTCCTCAGTTGAGCACCAACTCAGTAAGATCTGTATAGACACCAAGCTAAGATCTTCATACACAGAGTACTTTTGACTTCACTTACATGCTTCATACTTCATGCATTTCACATCATCATCATACCCTTAAATTACATGTTCTAGTGCCTCTTTTCTTCATACCCTAGACATAGATTCAAACCCTATTCATATTTAGCCTCCATTCCCTAACAAACCTTTTAGTAACATTCCTATAATATAATCTCATATGATAGAATCACAACCTCAAAACAACTCGCTTTGCAACATCATAGACCTTAGTCCTTCATAGTGCATCCTTAAAACTCCTAAAACTCATCTTGCACACCTTTAGACCCCAAAAAGACTCCCCAACTCCTCTTGTGCACCTTATACCTCTTTTGTGCACCTCATACTTGATCTCCTTTTTTGGATGTTCTTCAAATTTGCACATCTATCATGTATTTATATTGTTTTATGTGCTCACTTTTAGGACCGACCTGTAAAGACTGGTTGGGATGACCTGAAATTTCTAGCTGGGTTGTCTCACAGAAAAATTCATATATCCTCATTCTTGAGTAAGAGGGAGTTCCATATATAGTTGGAAAGGTATCAAAATAATATTTCCAGCCATGTAACATATGCTCCCATTTGAGCTAGGTATTTAGATTAAAAATTCCTTCAAATATATGGTATCCAAACTGAGCATCAAAAATCCAAAAATAATATTTCCAACAATATCCATCTTGCAATATTTATATTGGGCATATGTAGTCTCCCCCTGTCTTTGAAATCAATGAAAACAATATTTACAAAAATATCCTCCTTTGTCATTGATGGCAACCCTTAGTCAATTATGATACTCCCCCTGTCTGCAACTTTCCTTCTGTATGCAATTATTCCTCTGTTTGCAAATTCTCCCCCTTTGACATCAATGGAAAAGGGTTTCTCCCCCTGAGCTTGTGGTTCCCTTTACTGACAATATTAGAGGTATATCACTCCCACACAACATTTTTATCCTTTGACTTCATTGAGAACATACACATTGCTTGGGGTTCTATTTTTATTTGCCAAAAATCTTCCTGAAACTAATTTCCTTATCTCACATCCTTTAGAATGAAATGTGAGGTTGTAACCTTGATCACACATTTGACTGACACTTCAAATATTGTTTTTTAACCCTTCAACATACAAAACATTATGTGTTTAGTCTTTCCATAATCATGACTAATGATACCTTTTCCAACTATCCTTGCAGAAGCATTATCCCCACAGGTAACGCTACCTTCATTTTCTTCCTTTAGGGTGAGAAATTGTTTTGATCCCTTGTCATGTGTTTAGAACATCCACTATCAATGTATTGAGCATACATTGCAGGTCCACCTCTTCCTTCTTTGGTTCTTCTTGCTTCCTTTTCAACACCTTTGTGTTTTCTTCTCTATGCTTGGTAAGAACATCTTCTTCTTTGTTTTTCTTAGGATACCTTATTATGTTACTTCTACAGTCATATGCTATGTGCCCATAGTTATTGCACTTATAACATTCACTATTATAATCAAGTAGGGGAGCAAATGAATTGTAGTTTCTATCAACAAACCCATGAGAAATTATGGTTTTGTTGCTCACATAATCATTGTTTGAGGTCTTATAAGAGCCTTTATTTCTATATCTCATTTGATCACTTCTTCCATAAGCTTTACAATATAATGCTTTATGATTAAAGTTATTGTAAGAAAAACAATAACAAAGAAATAGATTTTGTTACAGGGTTGTGAAAGGTATTCTTGGTGGAACAAATATTCTAAACTCATTCTTGTGAGAAGAATCATATTTTCGTTGGTCATCGTTTCCCTTCTTGCTATTGCTTTCATCGTTGATGGAGCCTTTGAGAATATTGTCTTATCTTTTAGGATTTTCTTCATTTTCCTTTTTTGATGGCTTTGTGACCTTATTTCTTGCATCTCCCTCAAGGTTATTTTACTTTTTGTCATAGCCAATACCTATCGTGATGAATGGTGACCTTTGGAAATTAAGAATATTATCTAAGATTTCAATATTTTTTCCAAACTTCAATATTCTATTCAACTGATCATTTTTTTCTCTAGTTCATTTCTTAAGGAAACTATTTCATCTTCTAGCTTCTCACAATTTTCTTCCTTTTCTTTCAGTTGGCTTCTCACTAGTTCTTCTATCATTTTTGCCTCTTCCATTTGAGTCTTCATGATGATAAGTGTATCCTCTGTTTCATCAAGATCATGATCCTTATTTTCATGTTTCTGCAATTTCTCCTTTATATTCTATCCACTGAGTATATCTATTTCCCCTAAGGCACTAATGAGTTCTGCTTTAATATTCACTTCCTCTGAATCTATCTTTTCTTTTTTATTATTTCCATTTTCTTCATAAACAAGTCTTTTTCCCATGGTTATGGAGAGATATTCTACTTCATCATCACTATCTTCCCTCTCTTTGTATTTTCCAAGTCCTCCTTTCAGCTTTCTCACAAATTGTGCTTCTTCTATCTCTGATTCATATCTAGAACAATCACTATATCTCTCTTCATAAATGTTGTGTAGTGTGACCCAAATATGTTTAGTTGATGTACATTGCATTACCTTGATAGTCTCATAATATGATAGGCCACTCAAGATGATTGTTGGCCCTCGACCAAGTTTTGAAGAAACATTGGTCAGGTTTGACCTCTTTTTGGACATTGACAGGCATGGTTGAAGATGGAGTGCCAGGTGGAGCCGAGATCTCGAGATCTCACTTATTTTGTGGACCCAGCAAGGGGTTCATTAGGGTTTTTGTATTAGGGTTTTGGGATGTCGGTCCATGGGTTTACCCATGATTAGGACTTTTTGTAAGGGATGTAAAAGTATATATAGAAAGGAATGTAATGTAGAAGTAGTGAAGTGTGCTTAGTGCAAGAAAAGTAGTATCTAGATAAGTGAAAGAGGCAAATAGTTCTGAGTTTATTTGTGCAACAGACCATGTATGTAAGGCTCTGTGCTTGGTAGAGGAGTTGGCTCTATGCCTTAACCTAATTTTGGGAAGGTGGATCTGGTGCACAATGCACAGATCACCTGTCTAGTGAAAAGCTTGGCTTTGTGGCTTAGTGCACAATAGAAGATGAATGTAAGAGATTGAAGCAGAATAATAAAGAAGAATAAGTAGTTGGTGGATGTAGCCCTACACTGGGGTGAACCATGTATATCATGTGTTGATGGTTTTCTTTGTGATGAAATGTTTATGCTGTGGATTTTCTTAGTACATTAAATGTTATGAATAATAGATAGATCTATGAATGCTTAGTGATTTGTTTATATTGAATGTATTAGATATAACTTCTGATGCTAAGTGCGGTGTATATTTTGTCATTGTTATTGCATCGATATGTTCTTAGGGTTTGATCTGCGATGTGAATAAATATAATATATTAATGAATGTTGTTCCTAAGTACTCTGTGAAGTGTTGTAATCACATATCTATGTCCCATATTGGTTACAGACACTTGAGTCTTGTAACCCCCCTGCCTCTACCTTGGGTGAGACTGCATCTTCTTCGCAAGTGTTTTCGAAAGGGCCGATAGTTAGGGTTTTTTTGGTGCGTAGTTGAAGCATTGAACCCTGGGTCTGCCCCTGTGCCAACAAATGGTTATGTTGTCGGGACCTAAAACTGTGATTGTTGGGAACTAAAGGAAAAGAGAATCTCTTTGTGTAGATCTGTTGTTGTAGTGCACAATATTCTACTTGACTTGTGAAGCTCTGTGCTAATAAAGAAACCCGATCTGAAGAAAAAGAGGTAAGATCTTGAAAGAAGTAAATCTTCATTCTTAGATAGCGTACGATAAGTGAAAATTTTGTTTCGAAAGCATGAATCTAGGTATGTTTGATAGATTTTTTCCTAGTTTGAAAGCTAGGGTACAGTTAGAAGAAAGAGTTGATCTGAATAAATTTGATAGAACTAGAGAAATATATGTTATTCCTATGCACATAAAAAAAAATTGGACTAATAAGTGAATGTAGGAAACTAGAAAGAATTTTTGCAGATTACAGGTCCAACATTGTAATCCTAGTGTGTAGTACAGCAAAGATAGGGGAACATTTAAAAGAAAGAGAGGATTGACATTATGTTATAACAACATAAGACCGGGACATCTTGCTAAGGAATGCCCTGGTATAGGTCCTATTTGTCTTTGTTGTAAAATTTTTGGTCATGAAGTTGAAGATTGTTCAAGGATGATTGCTAAAGTTGAACAAATGAATATGAATCAAGAGAATAAGAGCATATTATAGAATCATAAAGAGAAAGAATCAGAGAAAGATCATACTATGTTAGTACAGTTAAAAGAAGTAATGGATGATCACAAAGATGTCAGTTTATCAGAGATATTGAAGGAAAAACAATGCATAAGTACAAGAATAGGAGACTTCGACATAGAATGTGTCTTGGATGAAGAGACATAAGTGAATATTATGACAAAAAGCACTTGGGAAATTTTGGGAAAGCCTATTGTGGTACCTTCATTGGGAAGAATAGTCTTGTTTAAAGGAAATATGATAACCCCATGTGGAAGAGTTACTAATGTACATGTTATCATCCATGGAACATCGAATCAATAAGAATTTAAAGTTATTAGGTTTGTTGAGAACAACGCCCATTTTTCACTTTTGTTAGGAACGACTTGGATCAAGAAGGATCAAATCAGAAGGAAAGTAGAGGAAGAAGCTACAGAAAAGAAAAATCAAGAACTAAGGGATCTCATAGCTAGAAAAATAGATCAACTGATAGAAGAACGAGAAGTTGAGTCGATGAAATAGAATACCATAGAGTTAGCTATCGAGGTTGAAAGAATGCAAGAAGGTTTGAAGGACCTATCCATGTAAGAAGAAATTATATCCACCCATGAAATAATAAGAGAAGGGATATTAAATTCAAACCCTTTAAGATCACATCATAGGAAAGAAGGCAAGGAAGCTTAGTAAGAAGAAATCCAAGTTAGGAAAGCTATAGGAATTTCCAAAGAAGACTTCACAGGAGGCAGGCTTGCAGGCTCTGAACCTCGGCGGGATAGCAGAACTATGCAGAACGGGACTTCACCCCGACGAAGATATATGATCGTTAGAGGCACCCCAACCATTAGAACAATGCTCTAAACGGCTAAGAAACACATTTATGGTCGAATAGACCGTGTTTAGGACATTGAGACCGCGCCATAACGGACAAATTCGTATTGATTAAGGCATTCTTGTCCATTGAAGGAATTTGTTACGATGCTCACTTATTTAACCCGTCAGGACCACTTTTTTCTACCCATGATTATCTGAGCTAAAAAAGAAGTGATTGTGTGTGTTGATTTGTGCTATTAGACCTTGCCATCTATTGTTTACCCCACTATCCATTTACCTACCCCGACTTATTTGTTAACAGTGAGAATGTCGATCGAGCGCACCGAGATAGATAAATCCGTTGAAGAAGTTCTGAAGAAGTTTATGGATGATAAATATATGTCTAAGGGAGTACAAGAATCATCGACCAGGGGAATGCAGGCTTCCCCTTTGACTGGACGTCGCTCAAAACGTGCCAACCCTACTACTGAGAAGCGAAGTAAGAATCACGATGATCTGGCTAACACGAAGCAGATCTCATCGATATTACCCGATTGCATCCCACCTTTGGCTAACGCAGTTAACCACGACAGCATTCCATGGGACTTTGAGTATACATTGATCACCATGTACATCCTGAAGGGGATACGTGTAGAAGGAATCCAATTGGGACAAATCCCATCATTGAATAACATCGATTTCAATCTCGACGATAGAAAGAACTACGTTATGCTCGCACCACATAGATATTTGATGAAGACGACTGGGAATAAGCCTCACATAGTCTCCTATCCATGGAATAAGGAGCTCTTGCAGTCCACGATACTCAACGTGATGAATATTCCTCACTTTGACCGACATTAAGAGGTTAACAGTTGCGTTAAACTCCTCTTTTCGTGCTATCATGGAGGATACCTATGGATCGATAGGTACATTAGTGTGGATCCAGCACTGATCCACTTGATCACAGGACTGAGCATGCAAGGACCCGACCCTCAACATTTATACCCAGGGAAGACTTCAGATCGCTCCCTGGCATAGTGCATAAAGGAGTCATATGACGAATTTGAGAAGGGAAAGTGAGGCTACAAGGTAGCCTCTATCCAAGATGGCACAGTGCGCCTTGCTTGCCAACTTATAGCTAGCAAGATCGTCAGAAAGAAATTCCCCATATAGGTCACTGGGTTCATGGTGGACCTTGCAAGGAAGTGCGTGGAGGGGATGAAAATGAACTGGATGAGCTACCTCGTCAACGAGATCGAGAAATACTATCGTGAAGCGCAGGATCAAGGATACGAGTTCCATTTTAGTTAGTTGCTAGTGTTGATCTCATTTGTCACTTGAAAAATTCTGGAAGGAGCTTCCTTCCCAGAGATAGAACCTTTGGAGCCATTGGTCGCAACGTTCTCCACTCTATGGTACACGAATGACATGCCAAAGCAGTGGCAGTCGAACGTAGTGTTCCATGCCTACTATCAACAGCTAAAGGTTGTTATTGATTCGTTCCTTCGCATGACTCCACGAACATTGCACCAGTACAGACCATTATCCAAGTTCCACGTAGATTGACATTTCATTTATATCACTACGCATAGGGATGAGAGCAAGGAGCAGTTACCGTCCTACTATAAGTTGACAGATGAAGATATGGAGGAGATCACCACGTAATGGTCATCAGAGTTCCTTGTACCAATTGATGATGCAGAACTCTTCGACCCTAACATCATCGGAATCCCCTTGGTCACTCAGGCCGAGCATGTCAGATAGACTAGCGCGAAGAAGAAGAATAAAAAGGAGGAATTCCAAGACATAGAGACTGATGAGGAGGACAATGCCTCAGAAGAAAGTAGACTTGGCTCACCCACAGGAGGAGGAGGAGATGAAGTAAATCAAGAATTAGGAGGGGAAAAAGGAGAAAAACAAGGAGAAGGTGAAGCTACACCATCGAAGGACCCCCCTACCGAGACAAAAACATCGAAGAAGAGGAAGGGTTCTCCGTAGAAACCCTCGGAAAGAAATAAAACCCGCACAAGTAAGCCCTAGCTAGAGGCTACGCTCATGGAGGATGACATTAGTCTAGTCTGTGGAGCGATGGAGCATGTGTTCGAGGACCTATTACAGAGATATGGTGTGAATAAAGAAGAGTTGTATGTATGAGTTTAGAAGGATTTGAAGGAGATACAATGAGTTATTCAATCTAGCCGCACAGTACCTACTACGCCCTCCTCGTTGGAGACTGCAGAGTTGGGGGATGAACCAGCCCAACTTCAAAAATTGGCAAATGCAATAGAGGCTCGACTTCAGGGAGTCCAAGAAGAGAAGGAACATGCTACAGAATCCCTGAAGAAAGAAAAAGAGGATATCTTGGAGCAATTGTGATTTGCGTGGTACTGTGTAACTGCATATGAAAATGAAAGAGACAAGTTATGGGCGATGCTCGAGGGAGACAAGGAGAAGATACAGAAGGAAAAGGACCAGTTTCTCATAGAGTAGACTGTAGTCAAGGAAGTGGTGAGAAAATCACTTTGATCTATGCCAGGCTCAACATAGGAGGAACATGAGGAAGTTGAGGTCCAAGTGACGAAGCTCGCTAAGGCCATTCAACAACTTCAAGTAAGGGTAATGGAGTTTGGAGCTTCAAGAAGTACCAATAAATCCATAGGAAGTGCGCAATCAGAGGGAGGAAGCTGCTAAGAGAGAAGTGGAAAGAATTAGAATCCTCGCCTCATAATGAAAGCAACTAAGAAACACAAGCGTGCAAACCTACAAATTCCCCACGGAATACCCAGAACTCAGGAAGTTGGAAGCGCAGCTACAGGAGGTGCATTAGTAGGCACTAACAGTTCAAGCACAGATGAAGTCGCTCACTGCAGTTGAGATAATGAAGAGATCACAAGAACAACGTGCAAACTAGTGGCAGATTACTACCATCTAGGGAAGAGTCATGGAAGTCACACAGAGGCTACAACCAGTGCAGGACAAATCCTTCATGGTGTTTCAAGAGATCGAAGGATAAGGCTCGTAGCTAGACCAAGTGGTTGCGATAGTGGAACATTACCTGGAAGGGATTGTTACCGAGAAAGTACTCCAAGAGCTCATTGAGTAGGAGGATCAGGCGAAGAATCAGGTCGAGGCAGCTTGAGCTAAGCTCGAGGCCTTCGAAGCAGTGTTGCCCAGATCTGAGTGACTCGGGACAAGTCACAGGTGATTGTTGGGGGCTTGTTGGCCCTCGACCAAGTTTTGAGGAAACATTGGTCAGTTTTGACCTCTTTTTGGACATCTATAATCTGGTCAAAGATGGAGTGCCAGGCAGAGCCAAGATTGCGAGATCTCACTTATTCTGTGGATCCAACAAGGGGTTCATTAGGGTTTTTGTATTAGGGTTTTGGGATGTCGGCCCATGGTTTTACCCATGATTAGGCCTTTTTGTAAGGGATGTAAAAGTATATATATAATGGAATGTAATGTAGAAGTAGCGAAGTGTGCTTAGTTTAAGCAAAGTAGTATCTAGCTAAGTGCAAGAGGCAAGTAGTTTTGAGTTGCTTTGTGCAACATACCATTTATGTAAGGCTCTGTTCTTAGTAGAGGAGTTGGCTCTATGCCTTGACCTAATTTTGGGAAGGTGGATCTGGTGTGTAGTGCGTAGATCATCTGTTCAATGTGAATCTTGGCTCTATTTCTTAGTGCACAGGAGAAAATGTATGTAAGAGATTGAAGAAGAAGAATAAAGAAGAAGAAGCAGTTGGTGGGTGTAGACCCACACTGGGTTGAACCACATATATCATGTGTTGATGGTTTTCTTTGTGATGTAATGTTTATGCTGTGGATTTTCTTAGTACATTAAATGTTATGAATAATAGATAGGTCTATTATATTGAATGCTTAGTGCTTTGTTTATATTGAATGTGTTAGATCTAACTTATGATGTTAAGTGTGATGTATGTTTTGTCATTGTTACTGCGTCAATCTGTTCTTAGGGTTTGATCTGTGATGTGAATAAAGCTATTATATTAATGAATTTTGTTCCTAAGTACTCTATGAAGTGTTGTAATCACAGATCTATGTCCCAGCTTGGTTATAGACAGTTGAGTCATGTAACCCCCCCTGCCTCTACCTCGGGTGAGACTGCATCTGCTTTGCAGATGTTGCCGAAAGGGTCAGTAGTTAGGGTTTTGTTGGTGCATTGTTGAAGCGTTGAACCCTGGGTCTAACCCTATGCCAACAATGACATCTATTTCTTTTTCATTTTGTTCACTTGACTCCTTCCCAACTTCATCTGTATAACCTGTTGTGACTGATTCCCAGATACCAAACCCAAGGTCCATCAAATATGTCTTCATTATTATACTCCATGATGTATATTTTGTGCCATCGAACAAAGGAGCTCAACTTTGTTTGTAGGGAGACCTTCCTTACAATCCATATGTGCTCGATATCTTCCTTCTAGTGGTTAAATTTTTTCTGAAGGAACCTCGCTCTGATACCAATTGGTTAACTCATGATTATACTAAGAGGGTGGTTGAATCAGTATAAGATACCTTTTACTTTAATTGAACATTCATTAACTTTAAAACAATAAATATATGTAAATTCAAATCATAATACACAACTTTTAACTTGGAAACCCTTGCGGGAGAAAACCACAAAAACTTATCTTTATAAATGTCTATAGGCACCAACCTATTGTTACAAATCTTGTAGGCACCAACCTACTGGAGAGACCAATATCCTTAGTTGAGCACCAACTTAGGAATATATTATGTAGGCACCAACATACTGGAGACATAAATCTCCTCAGCTGAGCACCAACTCAACAAGATATGTGTAGGCACCAACCTACTAGAGACACCAATTTCCTCAACTGAGCACCAACTCAGCAAGATGTTGTGTAGGCACCAACCTACTAGAGACACCAATCTCCTTAACTAAGAACAAAATCATTGATGCATGTATAGACACCAAACTAAGATCTTCATATACATAGTACTTTTGACTTCACCTGCATGCTTCATACTTCATGCATTTCACAACATCATCATACCCTTAACTTTCATGTTCCAATGCCTCTCTTTGCTTCATACCCCAAACATAGATTCAAACCCTAGTCATATTTAGGCTTCATGTCATAATGAACCTCATAGCATCATTGCTAGAATATAATTACATACTACAACATCGCAACCTCAAAACAACTCACTTTGTAGCATCATAGGCCTTAGTCCTTCACAACACAACCTTAAAACTCCAAAAACTCCTCTTGTGCACCTTTATACCCCAAAAAGACTCCCCAACTCCTTTTTCACACCTCAGACCTCTTTTGCACACCTCATAATTGATATTGTTACTTGTATGCTCTTCAAATATGCACATCTATCACGTATTTATAGTGAACTTTATGTGCTCACTTTTAGGGTCAACCTGTAAAGACTCGTTGGGTCAACCTAAACTTTCTTGCTGGGTTGTCTGACAAACAAATTCATATCTCCTCATTCCTAAGGAGTTATAGGGATTTCCATATACCATTGGATAGGTATCAAAATAATCTTTCCAACCATATAACCTATGCTCCCAATTGAACTATATATTTAGAGTAAAAATTCCTTTAAATATAAAATATCCAAACTGAGCATCAAAAATAAAATAAAAAACAATGTTTCCAACAATATCCATCTTGCAGTATTTATCTTGGACATATGACATATGTAGTATCCCCTTGTATTTGACATCAATAAAAACAATATTTCCAACAAGGGATAGTTAGATTCTAGTTTAGGATTTTCCCAAAATATATTTTAGTCTCATCATGGAATTTAACTACCCCACATGTTTAAATATGAGCTTATAGGTGGAGATTAGGAGGATAAAGGGTAGAGAAGAGAGGTATGCTAAGAGCTAGAAGTTATTCTAATTTTTGAATTTATTTCCATTTAGTGTTTTCTTTAGGACCTAATATCTTTGTTTATAGCAAGATGTTCTCTAAAGGTGTAATGATTTTGAGGGTTTGAATATTCATTTTGATTCTAAGGTATAAAATGCTTTTGCAATCTTTGTTAGTAGTTGGTTGTTTGGGTTTCTACTGAGCACTAATTTGAAAACAATTTGTAAAGGCAATGTATATTTCTGAGAAAGTGTATCAATTGTCTTGAATTTAAGAGTCATTGTTTCTATTCTTTGCCTTCTTTGCAGTCCCTAGCATGTTCTTATATGGTCCTTGAAAATATCAAGACATGTTTTGGAAAATTCTAGTATGAACTTTCATGAGAGGTTGAAAAAGACATTTTATCTAATAGAATGTCTTATGTGGCACATATTCTTAATATCAAAACTAAGATTGTGGTCCCATATTTCTTAGTTCTTGTTTTTATACATTCATTCATTACACTCTAATTTTTTTTTTTCTACTTTCCTTTCCATTCTTTGCTTACACACAAAACTAAAACTAAAACTAAAATAAAAATTGCATTTCATGTTTGTTAGGGTTAATTCATCTTTTCACCTAGTTTCATATAAGTTAATTTTTCTACCTTAGATTTATTTTATATTCTCTTTAGGACTTAATTGCTTGAGAACCATTTTCCCAATGAATAAAGTTGTTTTGTGATGTGCACAATGACAGGAGAAGTAACTTTTGAAGAGGCTCTTCCATCAAGGTTTCCAAGGTATTGTTAAAGGTGTCAAAATTTTGTTTTTATTCAGGGTATGGAATTTGACATCACACTCTTATCCACCAACTTAAAAATGTGTTTGAGATTCTAATTCTTGTTTATGGAAATCTCCCATTTCTTGGTGAATTATGCCTCTCTCACGAACAAAATCACTAGCAACATTAACAAATTTCTCTAAATTTATATCAAAAATAACAATCAACTTGCTCTAATTCTCAAAACTACTAGATGATGACAATGATAATAATGATTCAACATTTAACTGGTTATCAAATATTTTCATGGGAAGAGAATATTTTCTTTAGGAAAATATTAATGAGGAATTGTTTCGATTCATAAGTTTCTTATGAATAATTATTTTCTTTGGTTGATTTGTATTACAAAAATTGTTTATCTTACCTTCAAAACAATTGTATAAGCCTTCTTGATAAGTTTCTTTAGGAAAAGGTGTACCTTTAAGGAAGTTGCACCACTCATATTATTGTTTTCTCTCTTTGATTGTTAATAGTGTAATTTGGTTTGAGAGAGGAACGATAACATTCCTCCTGTTGTTCCTGAGTTTATACTTTAAGGCTCTAAAGTATACCGTCAAGGCATCCAAAAAGGTAGAGATAGTTAATGGGTAAAAATATCAGTTTAATAGAAAGCGAGATCAAAGTTGGTTCCTTAACTATCTCTATCTAGATTCCCATTGTTCTTGGATGCTAATATCCCTTTCAATCACAACCCATGAACGCTTAAGTTCTACCCATGTATTTGTTGTTTGTAAGATGGTATTGAATAGGTTTAACGCAATGCTTGTCTGATCTGATAGACCGGGTTCTATATTAGGTTGTCTGGTAACTGGAACAGACATGAAAGCTAAGGGTTTCTTTTTTGTAAGTCAAAATTATTTTCAAGGGTCGCAAATTTCTGGTTTGAATTAATAAAAATAAAACTTTCAAATTATGAATCAATAGTATAACAGAAATAAAGGTCGTTTCTAGTATCTGAGTCAAATTTAAAGGCGACGGTGCATGGAATGAAGAAAGAAAAAGAAACATATAGTTGTATAACAAAAGTGAGGCATCAATTAAAGAGGAATCTCATTTTATGCTAGTAGAAGAAAGAGAGATGATAACTTTGAAGAAGTATACAATTTCAAAGTTATAAAACGTTCATAGGTCTTATATCCGCTGATAGTTGATACAAAGGAAAAACTGCAAACGGTTAGATAATCTGATTGTTCAATCACCACAATAGAAGTTGCATCATGAAAGCATTCATCGAAGGTATGAAATAAAAGATGGAATGACAGAGAAACACATAATGTAGGCTTGACAAGATTTGGAATCTTCAATCTATATTGTATTAATTCTGGAAAAATGAAATTTTCTCTTTACAATCCCATCCAGAAAAAATCCCCTTCTTAGTCTTGAAAAGTTATATTTATACAAAACTACCAATCTTAAGACGATTGGTGATTTCCTAATTCTTAGTGACTAACTATTTGTTAAAAAATAGATCAAAAACCGTTTGCATGATCTTCTCCATTTTTCTGTTTTCTTGGAAGTGAAGATCTTCCAAATGATACTTTTACTTTGTTGATGACTCTCCTTATTTTGATCCAATATATTCAATGCATCTCTCCAGGAACTGTGTAAAATTTATGGGGGGTTCTAGAAGGTCTTTTTCTTCGAACAGATAAACCTTTCTCTGTATCTTGGAAAGACAGTCTTCAACTCCTTTATCTGCAAACTTTATCGACTGTAGTTTTAAGTTGGGCTCAACTAACAACCTGTCTATTAGGGTGACATCCATTTCTCTAAGCTGTGAAATTTCTATTTGAATTTCACTCAAATTTTCTCTAAAATTTAATTGATGTCTTACAATATTAATCTGTCCCAAAAGTCCTATACAATTGCCTTTTCCAATGTTTAACGACCTTTTGTCTAAAATATCAAAAACTTCTTCATAGTCATCTCTGATTTCCTTGACTATTCTTTTGTTTTCAGTTATGTTGGTTTCCCATAGCTTGAGCATGATGTCGCCTTTGATTTGCTCTATGGCTAATATTTTCGTAGTTTTGGATGTCTCTTCACTTGCCGAATATATGATTGAATTTTGGAGGGTAACCCTTGCTGCTTTGGCTTCTTTTTCCTTCAAGATAATATTATCAAAGGCATTATCTACTTCTTGAAAGTAACTCTGAATAATCTCTATCTTGGAAATCAATTTCTGCTATTCAACTTCTATTTTTGAATGCACTTCCAGTGACTGGGCTTGGAAAACTTTTAGATCTATGACCTGAACTTCCATCAAATTTAACCTAGCCTGTAATTGTTCTGTATGCTCCTTTTGCTGAGCAAATTGTGCCTAACTTGCTTGTATCTTCTGGTTCATTTCGTCCAGGCTTGTTTTGAGTAATTGAATTTCTAGCCTTTCGGCAGCCCTGGTCTGCTCCAAGCTTTTACTCACCTCTTCTCTGATGTTCTCCTCAGCATTCTTTCACTGATCTTGTAATTGAGCTATCATGTTATTACTCTTCTTTATCCTTGTTCTCATGTTGCCCACAGTAAAAAAGTTTTTTGGTTCCATGGCTCCCATGGAACCTGCTATCTTTGTAGCGAAATCCTCCTCCAAATTATATCCATCTATCAAGACTTTATGTTTTTTTACCATATTCCCCTCCTTCTTATGCATCTCTTGTTTCAGGATGGCCTTCCTTTTTCTACTAAAAAAATAATCAAAAGGAGGAATCTCATCTATGGGGATAGAGGTGAGGTCATCAACAAATAGAGCTCTTGTCTGTGGGAATCCAAAAGCGGACTGTAAGGGGGTTAAGGAAGCTATGGGACTTCCTATCTCTATAAATCCTTTCCCTCCTATTGCCTTGGGCGTATTGACATCAACACCAGGTGATGAAGGGGGAGTAAGCTTACTAGACTTGGGAGGTCTCCCAGACCTTTTCTCTGCTTTGGTCTCTGATTTTTTTGTCTGTAAGGTCTCTTTGTTCTGTGGGGGCCTTTCTGTATCCTGTGGGAATTTTTCGAGATTGCCCTTATTATGTGCTTCCTGTTCAAATCCTGGGGGAACACTTTCTTGCTCCTGGGGGAGGGTGATTGCTTCTCCTTGCAGTACTTGGGGTAGACCACTCCATCTATGCTTCTGAAAGGTCTGAAAGCTAGCTTGCAGGTCGGATGACAGTGTCTGTACTCATTCTAACACCTCTTTATAAGTCTTAGTCCCTTTGAACATGTCATCCCAAGGGGACTCCTCATGTTCATATGCTTTCATATTGCAGTGTATCAAGTGTTTGTTCACTATTTGATAAGGGTCATGCCTTTTGTACTCAATATTTAACAATTTAACTTCTTCGAGTGCTTATGCTTCCAGTTTGGAATGGCCCAAGTTTTGTAATGAAAATTTCCCGATGTGCATAGGGAAGATTGGTCAGGACTTCTTTTGAGTTGCCTTTAGCTCTATTCTGATATCGCCTTTGACTATTTGGTGTGCTACTTCCCTACACACCAGTCTATCCGGGAGGAATTTTGGAAGCGCATGAGGGGGGATTGAGCACCCATAAACCCTAATGTAGGAGAATATTTCTTCAATGAACCAGTCTACTATTGGCTTGAGGTTTTTTGAAACTGTTTCAGAAATGTGAGGAGGGTCGCAGCCGAAAAACATTTTATGCATTGGTATTACCACGAAATGACAAATTTTGTAAAACAATTTTTTTGCGTTTTCTTCCCACGGCTTAGAGTGATACTCGTGAATGGGTTCAAGGTAGGTTATGTTCCAAATCCAATTCATCAGGGGGATTGGAGTCATAAAACAAATTGTGTCCATGATGTATGCCGACATGTAAAAGGCCATTGGTTGACCTCTGGATCTTGCATCTTTGTAATTTGAAACCTCTTTGGCTATGTTATCGGATAAAATCTTGTCCCAGTTGAAACTATATCCTTCTTATGCTTCCTCTAAAAAAGGAACCCATTCTGCGGGGAAATGATAGGGATTCTTTTTGCTGAAGAGTATGCACAACATCATGGCTACATAAACCATGTACTCATTCAAAGAAGTTGTGGCATAAATTATGTGGGTATCGGCCCTAAATTTTGATGGACATCTCCACCAGCCTTTGATTAAATCAGGGTAAGTTTGGTTTGCCTCAGTGCATTCCTTTCTCTGAAATTCTGCTATAAATTCGGCATTGTAAATGAATTTAGGATTGGGTGAGAGTTTGTACATAACCTGGATATGTTTAGGTCTGAATGAGCCGATAATGGCCGCTTTATCATTTAAAATGATTCTTGTTGGAACATCAATATTCTCTAAAGCCCAACTGATCATGTCATTGTACGCCATGAGCCATGGGCATGCTGCAATCTTGTGAATTTTTTATTCTGCTATGTCCCGAAGGTGATTCTTGGAATCATTAGGGGAATTTTTTTATCTCGTAGTCCAGATTTTCATAGATTTGTATCCATGATTTGATCAAGTCAATAGCATGTGGCGTGGTGTCAGATATGACATCTCCCTCTGGGATGGAAATCTCAGTTGTATCTTCACTCTTCTTGGGTCCCTTCTTTGGTACCATAACTTTCGTATTGGAATGAAAACCTATCACAGAAGAGAGGTGTGTAAGCTTGGTTGGATGCAACTTAATCCTGATAGAAAGAGAAAGAATAAGGTTCAAAACACAGACCTTTAATTTTCCTTTAACTCATTTTATGGTGAAAGTACTGACGCAACTGCCAAGAATTTAATACCTTTAATGCAGAGAATATTTCTGAGATACGCATTTGTGTCACAGAAATCACCAGCTATCCATTATTAATATGGCCATATTTCGGCGATTCTGAAATCAAAATTTGAAAGATCTCGTTCAACGGAGCCTGAAAAATGAAAATACCTAAGAAGTTTAATTACCATTAAATGTATTTTTAAAACGAAGTTAGTTCATTTTAAACATTGCCTTTGAGTCGAGATTTCGCGTTTCGGGGTTTCGGGGATCTTACTTACACGAGGTATGTCGCCACTAAACCCCAAATCCTGAAATCGCGATGGGATTAGTTTAGGCCTTAGCTTTGGTATTGAGTCGAGACTTCGTGTTTTGGGGTTTCGGGGATCTTGCTTACACGATGTATGTCACCACTAAACCCCAAATCCTGGAATCATGATGGGATTAGTTTAGGCCTTAGCTTTGGTATTGAGTCGGGACTTTGCGTTTCAAGGTTTCAGGGATCCCGCTTACACAAGGTATGTCACCACTAAACCTCGAATCCCGAAATCATGATGAGATTAGTTTAGGCCTTGACTTTGGTATTAGTAATTTAATTAATCAGGATCAAGAACTAACTTCCATTTTTTTCGGGAAATTGGGGATCGGGATTTTGCGATTCGAAATGTATTGAAAACGTATTATTCTGAGTGAACCCGAATCCCAAAAGGTTAAAATATTTTTAATTAACTCATTTAGGGTTTTAATTTATCGTGATTAAAAGTACTTTACAAAACATGCGTCGAGACTTTAAAAACACTTGAGCTTTCTGCCTTTTATTAATAAAAAATAAATCCATTTCGGGATTTTGGTACCGGGCTTTTGGGACTGATAGAGAGGATTATACCTTATGAAAAGTTGAATCCCAGAAAAGCAAAGTTTTAGTCTTAGAGATAAAAACTTTAAGACCTGGTTTCAACAACTCCATCCATTAAATAAAATATAGACCAACTTCTTCCTTAATCCTACAATATTGGTTTACTACCATTTGAGTGGAGTTGTGTTTCCCATTTGGCTCAAAGTTAACATCCTCACACTACATTCAATCATGTTGCCATTCCTTGTTAAGTGGAATAATAGATATGTTGTTGAATATACTAAAACAAAGTGATTTCTAAATTTCATCCACTTGTGTGGGATGACCAACAATATCAGGGTAATATCATTAGATAAAGTGTTGGTATCCTATTAGATGAAGATGATATGATTTCTAACCTTAATATTAATCTTGATACTTAAGGAAAGTCTTGGATTAATTTATGACACATGGAGTATATGGCCCAAAATGCCAACACTCTACGAAACAATATTGAAGCAATGGTGTTAATAATTAACCTAACGATAACCTACAAAATGCACAAATTAGAGATGTAAAAAATCTTTCATTATCCAATGCACATGTCCCCTGTAATTTAATTAGGAAAGGGAATACCTCCCTAAGAGAGTATGATTTATTTGATCCTTATTTTATGTAATTTTATGTTATTATTTATTTCAAACCCATAGATATACGATGCACAAACTTTCCAAAACAAAAACATGCACATGTCCCATGTAATTTAATTAGGAAAGGGAATACCTCCTAAGAGAGTATGATTTATTTGAGCCTTATTTTTATGTAATTTTATGTTATTATTTATTTCAAACCCATAGATATATGATGCACAAACTTTCCACAAAAAGTTTTCTATGGCTACTGTGAGGCCTACCATTTTTAGAGCATTACAATTTGTTATTTCTTCATGATTATTATTTAGTTGGTGTGAACACAAGATATTTGACTTGATTAATTTGAATTTTATTCCTACAATTTCTCCAAAATTGTTCCTAGTGCCAAATGAGTAAACGCATCGTTCCTAACAATGATTAATATATATGCTCCTCAGACAATTGAATAGAAAACTTGTACTAATAATTTACCTACACAACTTAAAGACAATATCACTCAAAAGAAGACAATTTTTCCTTGTATAAAGTTGGAAAAATCAAATAAATTGAGGTCTATTAATGTTGAGAAACAACCATAAAATAGATCAATCATTATATCATTATATTGATTTCCCATTTTGAGGGTGTAATTATAGAGGCCATAAAAAGAAATCTTACCAAAGATAGCTCCCTTATGTGTTGCCATTGTAAGTCATTCCATTTGGATTCTTTTTTATAATTTGTGTACATTGAAATGGGAAGAAACAAACCTCAAGGACTATGGCATGGTTATCCATGCCCCATTTTTTCAACACTTAATATCCTTGTAAGAGGCATATAAACAAAAACTTGAAAACAAAAGGCATCTCAAAACAACATTCATCATCTACACGTTAAATTGTAAGCATTGGATGTACATTACAAACCAACCACTATGCAATGTGGTTTCACTTCCCAACAAGTGAAAATATGTGAAGTTAAAGTAATAGCTAATTATACTTAAATTTCTTAGTATATGAGTAAGCATTAACCCTTTTCTCCGATGTATAAGAAGTGTCTTTGGATCTTGTTTTCTTCTCTATGCTATAACTTTGCTACAATAATTGTAGATAAATGTTGCAAATGGTAGTGTTTATCAATACATATTCACAAGAGAAAATAAAAGTCAAGTTTTGGTAATAATGTATCCCAACCACCAAAATAATGACTATTATGTAACAAGCAAGCAATGCCTACTTTCAAATATTATTCATAGTAACCACTATTCTCTTCATAATTTAATCAAAGTTCATATCACATGAACATTTACTCTTCCACATCCAAGGAATCTCTACAAAGTAAAAATAAATCTAAAGAGTGCATTCTAAGCTATAAAAATTACACCCTTGAGAGTGAAATTCCCATATGAACCCTATCCATCTTGAAAAACCTTGAACTAGCTCCATAAGATGCAACATTGTATAGTTTTGGCGCTATGTTATATGGTGAATCCAACAAATATGAAAGACACTTTGTAGATCATAAAGGAATAAAGGATGTAGATCATAAAGGAATTGAGGATGTGGATGTAGATGGAGCTATATATAAGGTTACATGAACATATAGAGGTCTAAATACAAATGCAACGTTATAAAAAATAAAAGGCAAGGGAAAATCTTGTTGATTACAACTTGTGGATGATATATATATATCCTCTAAATACTGGTGGAGAGAAGTGACCCATCGTAATTCATGCATTATAACATTGTATAATAATCTTGTTTTACACAAAAAAAACATTGTTTGCTTCTAGAATATGCATTATGCATTCCCTAAGAAGTTGAAATGATAGATTTGATGAAGCTCTACCAATTTATCTAAGTTAGTTTTATTTCCAAAACTCTACACCTACATATTATTCCTAATATGAAAATATGAGGATTTCTCCAGCATGAGTACAAAATATATTTGGCCAACATACATACTTCTTCAAATGCGCTTTTGAGATGTTGCAAGCATTGTGTGGCAATTGAATTCTCTTGTTATAGAAAGAGGTGTATCAATAGGTTAAAACTAGCCATGACAAGTTGCACAAAGTATTTACTAGCTTCAAGTTTATATAAGGAGAAAGAGGATTATTAGAAGTTGTGAGATTATTAGAAGTTGTGAGATTATTAGAAGTAGTGAGAGTTCACATTACTGTATTATGATCTTTAATAATTTTCCAAATCCAAAAATGAAGAAAATTTCCATAGCTCAACCCATCTAATTGTTTGATATTGTATACCCATGTGAAGACTCTATTACAAGCCATACTTAGAGAGTGCATTCCACCACATCTATGCCTTGTTCTCGACTTTTTAACTCTATGATGCAATATTTATCATATTTGAGTAATAAAATCATGCTTCTTTGAAATAATTATTTTCTCATATTGATCTATTATAATATCCAAATATGTGTTAGGAGTTTTATAATACAATGTATTAACCTTCAACATATCTTCAATTTTACTTCAACTGGAAATCAACATAGTCGATTATTATGGTGTCTCGTTTATCTTTCCAATGCCATCAATATAACAAGGGCATAGTGTAGCATGATGGTTAGAGTGAGACATTATGATACCACAAGGGGAATAGATATATTGAAGTTGCCACTCAATTTTAGGGAAACCAAGATGTTCGATTACTGAGAGGGGGGGTGAATCAGTAATAGAGCAATTTAATCCTTTTTCACCATAAAATGCAAGTGTTATATCAATGTAGCATTATCATCCAATATTTGCAGAGTAAATAAACAATGAACAAATGAGAAATCACACACACACACACACACGATACACTAGTGTTTTACATGGAAACCCAAAGCGGGAGAAAACCACAAAATGTTTTTTCTCATATGTCTTTAAGAATTACATTCATTGGAAGCACCAACTTCCTTTTTTTTCCATATGCAACGGGAAGGAGGCTCCAACCCCCTATTTTCTCAGGCTACAACCTGAGGGAATCTCGAATTCCCCAATTCTCTCGCTACAACTAGAAGGAGTCTACAACCCCCTATGTTCTCCGGCTACAACCAGAAGGTGACTACAACCACCTATCCTTGCCCGGTCCAACAGCCCTAACGTATAAGTAGAATGATGGAACCAATGTCACACTATCACTGTGAGATATACTATTGTAAACCTGTACCAATCAACCTGCACCAAACATCCTATACCAATAACCCGAACCATGCATCAACCATGCATCAACCTGTACCTCAACCTATAATCAACTTGTACCATAAACAAGTGCATCAACTATGCACTAACCTATACCAAACAACCTATAATCAACATGTACCATAAACAAGTATATCAACCATGCACCAACCTATACCTCAACCTGTACCATGAACAAGTTCATCAACCATGCACCAAACATGTATGAATAACTTGTCACAACAACATGTCCAAACAACCTATCACAACAACCTGTCTCATCAATATTATCAACCAAATTAGATCTACTCAACAAGATCAATCACCAAGACAACTCTCAAATATGTGCATCAACCAAGCATAACACAACAACTCATAATCATCACCAATATCAATATGTGCTTCTAATAATATACCAATGCAAGTATGCTACATCATCCATAAACCATGTGTCAACAATACTACTAACAAGTGCCTCCAACCATGTACCAATTATGTATCAATCATGTATCAACTACTCATCAAATATGACTCATCAATATGTACCAACATCATCAACTATACACCTCATGTATGTGCAAACTCATCAACTACTTGCCTCAACCATGTACCCATCATGTACCTCAACCAAAATCCCTCATCAATTTCATCATCCAAATCTGATTTGTAACTCTGTAATAGAACTAGTGTATATGATCACATACCTGCAAACCTTCCTTAACTTTAACAACAAGAGACTAACATTTTCATCAAAAATTACTTTAGTCTCACATGACTAGTTTTGGATTAGTCAAAAACCCTAACTTGAAATAATCATAACTATGTACCTGTAATTAATAAAGATCTGAAAATAGTACACAATGTTCTTTATTGTGTTTTATTCAATTCCTCCAAGTGTCACTACTTGGAGCCTCTCGGAAAAGGAGTTATAGCAAAAATGGCATACCTTGTTGAATTTTGGCTTATTCTAGAGAGCGAACTTGTAGAGCGTGCCCCGCACGGAATATTTGTTGTATGAATCTGAAATTTTACACAGACTACTACAGACTGTAATATAACCAACACATTTGGTCTTACTAAATTTTGGATTATGAAGAATTTATGGCATTTTTACCCAAAACACCTGTTTTAGACTAGTTTCAGGACTAGACACAAACCCTATTTTCCATGAAGTGTAACTCCAAAAATAAAAAAACCCACAAGCTGAAATTTGTACCACATCTACTTGGATATGTTTCCTCAATGGCCTCTCAATTTCGAGGTCTGAATCATTCTAGAAATTTTTTTATTGTGAAAATGGTGAGATGACCCTTAAATAACATACCTTAGAAAGCATCATCAAAAGAATTTATCCTCACTTGAATTTCAGCCTTCTTTACTTCACCTTCCCTCTGAAATTCGGCTTAGATATCCTTTGGTTACCTTAGTCACCTGTAGATATTCAATATGCTCAAGTGTGATTAAAATGAGAGAGCATTTCCTCTTATTTATACTTTCATGTAGCTTCCTCAAGGGGTTACCTTTTAACCATCTTAATCCACTTTCCTTATTTTAGGGTTAACCCACTTCTAACCACTTGTCCACTTAGTAATTTCTCCATTAACTTTATTATTTATATAATTTGTTTTGTATCCACTTTGATTTATAGTACACTCATCTCTTCACTTTATTATTTAAATAATTTCTTCTTTGCAAACACTTTGACTACTTTGACATTTTGGGGCTTCTAGATGACTCATGAGGGTTCTCCAACTTCACATGGCCATAACTCTCTAACCGTGAGGAGTTATGTGACATTCCACATACCACTGGAAATTGAATGAAATGTACTATCCATATGGAATAGTCTTGCCTGCAAATATATCAAAACTTGTACCATTATCCATCAAACAAACTTGGGTCCATTACCCAAACCTGGGTTCTCCAACTTCACATGGCCATAACACTCTAACCGTGAGGATTTACGTGACGTTCCACATACCATCGAAAATGATATGACATATACTATCCATATAGAATAGTCTTACCTTAAAATATATTAAAACTCATACTATTATACATCAAACAAACTTGGGTCCATTACCCAAACCTTTGTGCTACCATAATTCGCTACCAAAATTTCTCCAAGGGTTCACATCAATCACTAAGGGTTCACATCAATCTACAATATCACTCTCCAATGGTTGACATCAATGAAAACCAACAATCCATACCAAATTTCCATCAACCTAAGCCAACTGTATGACAATCTCTCCCTTTGGCATTGATGGCAACACCAACATTGATGGCAACACTTAGTCATGATAACATTCATTCTTATACTCCTCGTCAATGTTTCTATCTATCCCCCTTTGACATCAATGGAAAAGGGTATCTCCCTTTGGGGATACTCCCCCTAACTGAACTCTCCTTAGGGCGGATCCCCTTGTCTACATGCCTTTGTGCTCTCTCTCCAAGCATTTCTATCATGCATCTGATAAATCTCTCCCCCTTTGTCATCAATGGAAAAGGTATATTTCCATATGGGGTTGCTCCCCCTAACTGAACTGTCATTGGGGATTGGTGCAGGCGAGTCATGCACCCTCTCCTCACCCACTCTTAGGATCATTCAAATTCCTCTCGTCTGAGCCGAAGCGGCTCTTTTGATTCCTCATATGGGAATCACTGTGCAAATACCTGATCCACAGGTCCTTCTCATTCACCTGCAAAGCCTCTGCAACTAACCGTGGTTATCCCCGAGTCAGTGTCGGGGTTCGGGGTTTCACGGTTCTGGATGTCGAGAGTCACTGCACTCTCGAATCCCCGATTCGCGATTAGCACCTTCTCGCCCTTAGCCCCAACTGGCTATGTCCTTTGGTCCATGCGACCATTCCTCATACGATCGTAGCCTTATCCCTCCATTGGGGTTTCCCGTTCTAAATTCCCGATGAGTTCCTCTGTGCGCTAGCACTCCCGGCTAGGCCATGGCCCATACGACTACCTCTGATATGAACTTAGTCAAATAGCATCCCATCGGGGTTTCGGGGTTCACAAGTTTGCAATGCAAAGTTTTCACCACCACAGAATCCCCAATATGTCGATCGCCGATGCGCTCCAGACCTCCGACAGCTGGCCCCCACTACGCCACCGTGGTCCCACGTGCTACGTTACTTCGGGATTTCACGGATCGCAAATCCGCGATGTAAAATTCTTTGTGGTCGGAAACCCCGAAACGTCGAACGCTGAAACCCTGAAGTCCGACTTCTCGGGATCGTATGCCACATGTCCTTACCCTGATCAACGGTTCCCGTTAAATCAGGAAATCGCTACTCGCGATTTCACGAGGCATAAAACTCTTTCATCGCCAAACACTGAACGCTGAATCCCGATCCCAGGGATCTCTCGACACGCGTCCCCTGGAAATCAATGGCTCCCGTAATTTCGGGAAATCGCGACTCGCAATTTCAATGAGCGCAAAACTCTTGCCTCGTCAAATGCCGGATCCCAATATGTCGACGACACTTGGTTCCTTGCCACCTGTCCTTCGAATCGGACGGCTCCGATTATGTCGAGGGTTCCAGTGTGGATTTACCCGATCTCTTGTCCACGGGAATACCGATTTCCCGATGCAACAAACGTCGATGGCGCTTGATTCCACCACGTGTCCCTCTACCAACGTACGGTCCAGATCCTATCGGGATTTCGCGACTTGTGCTGCTCGGCTCCTATGACCTTGAGAATCCCAAATTCCCGATGGTCGATATCCCGACTATTTAAACCTTGTACAGCTTCTGCCGGTCTAACGGCTATCAGCGACCTGGTCTGAGATCTGATGACTCAGACCCCTTCTCCCGTGCACTCCTCCTCTTGAGGTTAAACCATGTGCTTCTTCTCCCGATCCAACGGATGACGGGATTTCTTCTTGAGATCCGACGGCTGTCGGATTCTTCCTCCTGTACGCTCCTCCTGAGCTCCTCCTGGTTTATTCTTCGTTCCCAAAGGCCTGGATGTTTGCGGTTCTTCTCCTCTTGTGAACCCTCAACTTGAGTCTCACTGATACGCGCAAAAGCGCTGCCCTTCCTGAGCTTCTGTCCTTTGAACCCTCACGGGATTCTTTGGCTCCTGCACTCCTGCAGAATCTTCGCGCTCAAAGCGCTATCTGTCATGAGCTTCCACAAACACTCAGACCCCTTTGAGGGATTTTATCTTCCTTCTTCTCCCTCAGATGGAGAATATCAATGCCTTCCTGGCTCCTTGCTCAAGCAACCTCCGTGCTGAGTCTTTCTAGGTATTCAGCAACCCAATGCAGGTCCCTCAGTGGACTCTGCTTCCTTCAGATGATAGAACTCAATGAGTTCCCTTCACCTCGTGTTTGTCTACAACCTTCCTCAATGCCCTCCTGGCGGAGTCTCTTCTCCCACAGAACATTCAGTAGTTCTGGGTTCCTCTGCACCTTTTTGCACCTGCTCAATGCCCTCCTGGCAGAGCCCATAGAATCCTCAGTGATTCTGGTATTCCCTTAAGAACTCACAGCAAAGTTCTTTCTCTCTGTGCACGCTCAATACCCTCTTGGTAGAGCTCCTTCAGAACTTCTCAGAGGTTTTGTTTACAACAGTGTCTCAACTACACTGCTTTGACTATCGAGGTGTTCAGTAACCCCAAAGTCCTCCTTCTTTATGAATTGATGATTCTAGGCTTGCGCTTCCGCGCATATCTGTCTGACTCCTCACGAGTTCAGAAGTGCCTCCTTCGTGCACTGGGATTCAGAGCCTCAACACTCTGTCACGCCCTCATGGCATGAACCCTCAAAGACCTCTCAAACCTGAAATCAAATCAACTCCCTGCAATTACATGATAACAATACACAATTGCAGCATAAAGGAAAACACTCACATGCACACACATAAACAGAATATCATGCAGGAAAAACTGCTCTCTGTTCATATATTAACAAGTGGCAAATGCCTATGTTTTTACAAGGTGTTCTCGAGCTCTCCTCGGCTCTTCAACTCTACCATTCTCCTCTTTTCAAAAATGAGATATGAAATCTCTTTTACCTGAGTGCTCATTGAGCGCTTCCCTCCAGGTACACCTACCCTATTCAATTACAATGAATGGGGTTGTCTAGTCCAGAATCGGACCTAGATCTCAGCCAATATATAATAAAGGTTGATCCTATCTAATGTCTGCACAAAGGCATGGCATTCATGGCTCACCAGCCTAAGACATTTATTTACATTCAATTCAAATTCAAAATGAGGTTGCACCCCCCTTTCAGCCCTGCATGAGTGCGCGCTGACGTGGCTGACTGGCTGGCATGGAGAGATGCTCCTGCATCATACTCCATAGCTGCAAAAATCATGAGCTCCTGCTCATGAGCTTCCCCTGTAATTGTTGGAATCCACCTGGGTCCTAGACAAGTCTGTGGAGCTTTTCACCTGCTCCATTCTGTTGTTGTTGCTTCCGCTGCGCTGCTACTGCTATCTTTCCTCTACCTAGCTTCTCCTCGCTGGTAGTCTGCGCTGATTTCAACATCAGCTCCATGATCTCCTTGATCACTTCACCAGTGGCTGGTTTTTCTGTTGCAGTCTCCACAGCTGCAAAACAATTTGGCCATGGGACTGATCATCATGATCTCCCATGCCATCCTCATCCGTTTCCAACCTCACCTGTTGGATGTGCATGCCCTGCACTTTCACCCTGTCTTCTAGGGCTTCAATCTGCTCCCATAGCTCAGCAAGACATATGTTGTCTGTGTCTTCATTCTCTGTTTCTGCAACCCCCTCTATTGCATTGTTTTCAACTTCATGGCTGAAAACGCTGAGCCATTCCTCAGAATGCTCCTCTTCCTTTTCGGCTTCTTTTTCTGTTGTTAGCCTCAGTGCTACAGTTCTTCCAGCTTCCTGGTTGAACTCACTGAGACATTCCACCGAATGCTCACCTTCTTCATTTTCTGCTGCAAACCCCCACGTTGCAGTCTCTTTAGCTCCAGTGCTAAATATGTCGAGCCATTCCTGGAAATGCTCGTTTCCTTCTTCTGTTTCTTTTGCTGTCAGCTCAAATGTTGCAGCTTGCTCAGCTTGTTGGCTGAATTTGTTGAGTTGTTCCTCAGAACACTCATTCTTCTCTTCATCCACTTGGGTAGTCTCAGATACCTGCTCCAATTTCCTTTCTTTTCTGACAGTCATCTCCTGCGGTGACTGCTCTGCTATATCTGCAACTGAATTTTTTGCCCCCTCCTGGGCAGACGGTAGGAATACTTGTATTCCCCCAACCATCAGAATATCGTTCTGACCTTCCTCCTCTGTCAGCTGCATCTGCTGATCCACATTCATCCTTGAGCCCACTTGCTCTGTCATCTCTCTTAGCTGATTCCAACTCACTTCTGAGTTACTAAGACCCACAGATGGTCTTATCTACTCATTCCTGCCCACCTGGAAATATGGGATGCTTCTGCTGCTTCCCTGGCAGACCATGAGATCAACCGATCCCATCTTCATCAGCACTCCTCGCTGACTTGAATTCTTTATGAGACCTTCATATGGTCCCAAATTTTCATCTCTGCCCACCTGGCAGGTTAACACACTTCCATTTCCCTCCTGGCAGTCTTCGATGCTTTCACTGCCCTCCTGGCAGTCTTCGAGATCTTCATCTGATCTCCTTTCATTGCCCAACTGGCAATGCAAAGTTTCCTGGCTGTCCTCATGACAGTCTTTGAGATCCTCAGCCGATCTCATTTCTGTTCCCTTGCCCACCTGGCAATATGGAAACATTCCACTACCCTCTTGGCAGTCTATGAGATCCCTCCGCGGTCTCTCATCATTTCCCAATTGACAATTTGAAATTCCCTGGCTGTCCTCACGACAGTCTTTGAGATCCTCAGCTGATCTCAATCTGTTGCCCTCTTGGCAATTTGGAATTTCTTCTTTTCTTCCCAACCGACAGTGCTTGAGATCATCAGTCGATCCTAATTCATCCCAATCATCATCATCAAGACCTTTTCCAGTCTTGGGTTCACATACCTCAACCACCTTCTTATCATGCCACAGCTTCAATTCGAGCTCAGCTATTTTTTCCATTATTTCAGCGAGCTCTCTATCCATCCCTGTACGCTTTTCTTCCTTGCTCTTCTTCCCAGCATGCCTATGGTCTTTAGTAGCCATGGCGATGTCTCTGTTTTCCTTCCTAGCAGATCTATTGTTGTCACTCCGCACTAAGAGTTCCACCAGTCTCATCCTTACAGTCTCCCTGACTGTCTTCTCGACTGCTGCCTGCCTGCAAACAATCGCCTACAGAGTCTTCAGTAACTCTGTCTTCTTCCTGCTCCTCTGTTCTCCTCTTGCCTGAAATATATAGACAAGGAATACGCTCTGATACCACTTGGTGCAGGCGAGGCATACACCCTCTCCTCACCCGCTCTCAGGATCGTTCAAATTCCTCTCGTCTAAGCCGAAGCGGCTCTTTTGATTCCTCACACGGGAATCACTGTGCAAATACCCGATCCACAGGTCCTTCTCATTCACCCGCACGGCCTCTGCAACTAACCGTGGTTATCCCCGAGTCGGTGTCGGGGTTCGGGGTTTCACGGTTCTGGATGTCGAGAGTCACTGCACTCTCGAATCCCCGATTCACGATTAGCACCTTCTCGCCCTTAGCCCCAACTGGCTATGTCTTTTGGTCCATGCAACCATTCCTCATACGATCGTAGCCTTATCCCTCCATCGGGGTTTCCCGTTCTAAATTCCCGATGAGTTCCTCTATGCGCTAGCACTCCCGACTAGGCCATGGCCCATACGACTACCTCTGATATGACCTTAGTCAAATAGCATCCCATTGGGGTTTCGGGGTTCACAAGTTTGCAATGAAAAGTTTTCACCACCACGGAATCCCCGATATGTCGATCCCCGATGCGCTCCAAACCTCCGACAGCTAGCCCCCACTACGCCACCGTGGTCCCACGTGCTACGTTACTTCAGGATTTCACGGATCGCAAATCCGCGATGTAAAATTCTTTGTGGTTGGAAACCCCGAAACGCCGAATGCTGAAACCCTGAAGTCTGACTTCTCGGGATTGTATGCCACTTGTCCTTGCCCTGATCAACGGTTCCCATCAAATCGGGAAATCTCTACTCGCGATTTCACGAGGCATAAAACTCTTTCATCGCCAAACACCGAACGTCGAATCCCGATCCCAAGGATCTCTCGACACACGTCCCCTGGAAATCAATGGCTCCCGTAATTTCAGGAAATCGCGACTCACGATTTCAATGAGCACAAAACTCTTGCCTCGTCAAATGCCGGATCCCGATATGCCGACGACACTTGGTTCCTTGCCACCTGTCCTTCGAATCAGACGGCTCCGATTATGTCGGGGGTTCCAGTGTGGATTTACCCGATCTCTTGTCCACGGGAATACCGATTTCCCGATGCAACAAACGTCGATGGCGCTTGATTCCGCCATGTGTCCCTCTACCAACGGACGGTCCAGATCCTATTGGGATTTCGCGACTTGCACTGCCCGGCTCCTATGACCTTGAGAATCCCGAATTCCCGATGGTCGATATCCCGACTATTTAAACCATGTACAGCTTCTACCGGTCTAACAGCTGTCGACGACCTGGTCTGAGATTTGATGACTCAGATCCCTTCTCCCGTGCACTCCTCCTCTTGAGGTTAAACCATGCACTGCTTCTCCCGATCCAACGGATGACGGGATTTCTTCTTGAGATCCGACGGCTGTCGGATTCTTCCTCCTGTACGCTCCTCCTGAGCTCCTCCTGGTTTCTTCTTCGTTCCCAAAGGCCTGGACCTTTGCGGTTCTTCTCCTCTTGCGAACCCTCAACTTGAGTCTCACTGATACGCGCAAAAGTGCTGCCCTTCCTGAGCTTTTTTCCTTTGAACCCTCACGGGATTCTTTGGCTCCTGCACTCCTGCAGAGTCTTCACGCTCAAATCGCTATCTGTCCTGAGCTTCCACAAACACTCAGACCCCTTTGAGGGATTTTATCTTCCTTCTTCTCCCTCGGATGGAGAATATCAATGCCTTCCTAGCTCCTTGCTCAAGCAACCTCCGTGCTGAGTCTTTCTGGGTATTCAGCAACCCAATACAGGTCCCTCAGTGGACTCTGCTTCCTTCAGATGATAGAACTCAATGAGTTCCCTTCACCTCGTGTCTGTCTACAAGCTTCCTCAACGCCCTCCTGGTGGAGTCTCTTATCCCACAGAACATTCAGTAGTTCTGGGTTCCTTTGCACCTTTTTGCACCTGCTCAATGCCCTCCTGGCAGAGCCCCTCAGAATCCTCAGTGATTCTGGTATTCCCTTAAGAATTCACAGCAGAGTTCTTTCTCTCTGTGCACGCTCAATACCCTCTTGGTAGAGCTCCTTCAGAACTTCTCAGAGGTTCGGTTTACAACAATGTCTCAGCTACACTACTTTGACTATCGAGGTGTTCAGTAACCCCAAATTCCTCCTTCTTTATGAATTGATGTTTCCAGTCTTGCGCTTCCGCGCATCTCTGTCTGACTCCTCACGAGTTCAGAAGTGCCTCCTCCGTGCACTGGGATTCAGAGCCTCAACACTCTGTCACGCCCTCATGGTATGAACCCTCAAAGACCTCTCAAACCTGAAATCAAATCAACTCCCTGCAATTACATGATAACAATACACAATTGCAGCATAAAGGAAAACACTCACATGCACACACATAAACAGAATATCATGCAGGAAAAACTGCTCTTTGTTCATATATTAACAAGTGGCAAATGCCTATGTTTTTACAAGGTGTTCTCGAGCTCTCCTCGGCTCTTCAACTCTACCATTCTCCTCTTTTCAAAAATGAGATATGAAATCTCTTTTACCTGAGTGCTCATTGAGCGCTTCCCTCCAGGTACACCTACCCTATTCAATTACAATGAATGGGGTTGTCTAGTCCAGAATCGGACCTAGATCTCAGCCAATCTACAATAAAGGCTGATCCTATCTAATGCCTACGCAAAGGCATGGCATTCATGGCTCACCAGCCTAAGACATTTATTTACATTAAATTCAAATTCAAAATGAGGTTGCGCCCCCCTTTCAGCCCTGCATGAGTGCGCGCTGACGTGGCTGACTGGCTAGCATGGAGAGATGCTCCTGCATCAGGGATACTCCCCCTGACTGAACTCTTCCTGAAACTGATCTCCCAACCTGAACTGTCCTCTTTATGGTGCTTCCTCATGTAAATATAAGACATATAAGATAAGCATTCAAAAGAATTCATTTTGGAGTATAAATTACTCTAAGTCTCTGGCAAAGATACTCAAAGGATTCCCGTGGAAGCGGTTTTGTAAATATGTCTACCACTTGTTCTTTTGTTCCCACATATTTAACTCTGATGTTCTTATCTGCAACCTGTTCCTGTAGAAAGTGATACTTGATTGGAATGTGCTTCCTTTTGGAGTGCATCATTGGGTTCTTGAGATACTGATGGCGCTTGTATTATCACAATAGATTGGAATGGGATCATCATACTCAACCAATATATCTGTCAAAGTTTGTTTCATCCATAGAACCTACGTACAACATGTTGTTCTTGAAATATACTCTTCCTCGGTTGTAGATAAGGATATTGATGATTGTTTCTTGCTTAACCATGATACTAAACACTCACCCAAGTAGAACGTTGCTCCACTGGTGCTTCGTCGGTCATCAATGCAACCTGCCCAATATGCATCTGTGTAGGAAATAAGTGATAGATCTTTTCCTTCTGGATACCATAATCCAAACTCTTATGTTTCTTTGAGATATCTGAAAATCCTTTTCACTGCTAATACATGTGATTCCTTTGGTGCTGCTTGAAATCGTGCCACATGTCCAACTGCCTCCATTACATCTGGTCTGGATTTTGTCACATATAGTAATCTACCAATCATAGACCTATATTTCCTCTGGTCTGTAGAATTTGAATTATCATCTTTGTTCAACTTGCAATTGGTTTGCAGAGGAGTGGTAACTAGTTTGCAATCTTCCATTCTGAACCTCTTTAGCATTTCTATGATATAATTAGTTTGAGAAATAAAACTTCCTTGGTTGCTTTGACATATCTGAAGACCCAGAAGGATAGTTCTCCAAGTAATGACATTTCAAATTCATTCTACATATCCTTTGCAAATTTATGTCTTAACCTGTCATTAGTACTTCCAAAAACAATATCATCAACATACATTTAAATTAATAAAATACTAACTTGAGTTACTTTGATGTAGAGGTTGTTGTCTGCGCTTCCTTTCCATAGTTCGTAGGGAGTTTTGTGATTGGTGTTTCTAATCATTACTCTATTTTGAATGTGAACTGATGTATGCACTACATGTGTCCAAAACATATCTGTCAATTTGGAATCCATTAGCATTGTTCGAGCCATTTCCTATGTAATTATCATCCATTATGATAATGTTCCTTTGTCTCTAAACCACTCTTTTAACAAATCTATGAATCCATGCTCTTGTCCATACTGTCCAAGACTCTACTTGCGCATTTTTCCACAATGCTGAGCCATTTATCACTATACTATCATGAAGTCTTGATTAATCCATCAAATTGTACTTCTGCTAACTGACTGCTTTGGATCTGTCTTCTCAAACTCCACAAGTTGCTTGAAGGATGGTTCTTTGGTCTATCATAGTATCACATAGACTCCCCCTATCTAATATTCATATTACTTGGGAGTCTCTAAGTCGGATGGGTCAGAACAATTCCTTCTTTGATTTGTATTCATCATCATCTTCATTGGTAGATTCATCATCTCTTTGAGCTCTAACTTCTTTCTTTCTATCTGTGGATTCATATTTCACTACAATGCCTGAAAGTACAATCTCTTGAACTTGTTCCTTATTTACCCATCCTTATTTTCTTTTGGTTATTTTCCAAACCTTTCTGTATCTGACATCTTTCTTTTTCTCTGTAGAATTTTCTTCATCTCATTTTATTGCTAATATTGCGATCTCTGGTACCTGGTTTTTGTTCACCTGTTCTTCCTATTTTATTATCCATACTTTATTATATCTGATATCAGTGTTTTCTTTCATGGAAGTATCTATCATGCTTCTACAATCATTGTCTATGTTTCCATAGTTATGACATTTGTAACACTCAATGTTATGTGCGGCGACATAGGCACTTCTTGCTTGAACATTTCTTTTATAATCCCTGCAATATGAAACCTTGTGTCCAAAATTAGTACAATAAAAACAATGACCATAAAATAAATTTGCATACTTGGGAGTGAATGATCTTCTTTGTGGTGTAGTCCTTCTAAATTTCTGCCTTGATTGATCATGATCATGATTGAATCTTCTTTGTGGCTTGAACACGAATGGTCTTCTTGAAGATGTATCTTCAATAGTTTTCTTAGATTCTAGTTGACCATGATTCCTTCCTTTGAGTACTTCTGCATAACTCTTTCTATTTTCTTCATTCTTCTTTTCTAGCAACATAGAGTGCTTCTCTTCATTCTCTATAATTGATGTGGATGTTTTTGTCTCTTCAACGTTCTTTTTGAGCTTGACGATTTTACTTCTCAATGTGACAACTTCTTCTTCAAGCTTCTAAGCCTCTTCTTCTTTCTTTAATATATGAGACTTCATGACTTCTTATGTTCTCTTCGCTTCTTCAATTTGAATTTTTAATGTGATTATTTCTTATTCAAGTCCTTTCTCTTCTTGACCAAACTCTGCCTCAAGATGGTTTAGATCGTTAGTTCTTTCCTTAATATGATCTGTCAATATCTTCTCTCTCATTTATGCTTCTTCCTTTTGTGATTCTATGTTGGCTTCCAAATACTGCTTTTGATATTCAAGATTTTCTTCGATCTTTCTGGATTCTTCTAGCTGAGTTCTTAAGTTCTCGATGACTTGTTGGGATTCTTCAAAAATGTGAACACTTTCCTTTTGTTTCATCAATTATTTCTTGAGTGACTTGTTGCCTTCTCTTAGTTCATCTAAAGCACTAATCAATTCTTCTTCATAATTTTCTTCCTTTTCAATTAGTTTTTCTGTCTCATTTCCTTCATGGCATTCTATTCCAAGATGTCCATGTTTTTCACAATTAAAGAAAAACAACATACCTCTAGTGATTATGTACTCTTCATCTTCTGAATCTGTTTGACATGGTGAACATAATTCTTCTTGATCTGTATATGCATCTTCTTTGGCATTTTCTGAATCTGTGATGGATGAAGAATATATTTCATGTAACTTATCCCAAAGTTATTTGGCTAATGAACATTTACCAACCTTTTCTCTTACTGGATTAGGTAATCCTTCCCAGATGAAATCCATTGCTATTCCATTATTCTTCTTCAATTCCTTCTTGGCTACAGTCTTTTTCCTTTTTGAAATATCATATCTCGTAACAACTAATAGCCAAATATGATGTCCATGTGCCTGTAAAAATACTTTGATCCTTATGATCCACATCTCATACTTAAAACCATTCTGACCATTAAATATTGGTACTAAATTCTCAGAATAATCCATGATCTCCTTCCAGTGGTTAAACTATTTCCTGAAAGAACTGGCTCTGATACCAATTGTTGGATTACTGAGAGGGGGGGTGAATCAGTAATAGATTAATTTAATCCTTTTTCACCATAAAATTCAAGTGTTATATCAATGTAGCATTATCATCCAATAGTTGTAGAGTAAATAAACAATGAACAAATGAGCAATCACACACATACACAATACACCAGTGTTTTACATGGAAACCCAAAGCGGGAGAAAACCACATAATTCTTTTTCTTATATGTCTTTAAGAATTACATTCATTGGAAGCACCAACTTCTTTTGTTTTCCAGCTGCAACTGGAAGGAGGCTCCAACCCCCTAGTTTCTCAGGATACAACATGAGGGAAGCTCCAACTCCCCAATTCTTTGGCTACAACCAGAAGGAAGCTACAACCCCCTATGTTCTCTGACTACAATCGGAAGGTGGCTACAACCACATGTCCTTGCCCCATCCAACCACCCTAACGTATAAGTATAATGATGGAACCATTGTCACACTATCACTGTGAGATATACTGTTGTAAACCTGTACCAATCAACCTGCACCAACCAACATGTACCAATAAACTAAACAATGCATCATCCATGAATCAACCTATACCTCAATCTGTAATCAACCTGTACCATAAACAAGTGCATCAACCATGCACCAACCTGTACCAAACAACCTGTAATTAACATGTACCATAAACAAGTTCATCAACCATGCACCAACCTATACCTCAACCTGTACCATGAACATGTGCATCAACCATGCACCAAACCTATATGAATAACCTGTCACAAAAACCTATCCAAACAACCTATCACAACAACATGTATCATCAATCTTATAAACCAAATCAGATCTACTCACCAAGATCAATCACCCAGACAAATCTCAAAGATGTGCATCAACCAAGCATAACACAACAACTCATAATCATCACCAAGATCAATATGTGCTTCTAATAATATACCAATACAAGTATGCTACATCATCCATAAACCATGTGTCAACAATACTACTAACAA
>ML807173.1:92042-102318 GCA_009831015.1 Picea engelmannii
ATCATCTTGTACTTGAACATTTAAGTGGGGTAAAAGGAGGTTGCCCCTCAAAGAGGCTTATTATCTGAAATTATCTCTTTTTCAAGGCGTTGAGTACTTTTTCTGAGGATTTTCTATGCTATATTGATATTTGGTTCTTAACAGAAAATCTTATGTACCAAAGAAGACACCTCATCATCAGATGAAGATGAAGTTAGTGACAGTGAGACAGAAAGAGTTATATTCATGGAAGTAGAAGACTCTGATAAAGAAGACTCTGAAGAAGAATATGAAGAGGCAAAAGTTGACTAATGAGAAGAATTTTGGTGTGTCATAGAAGTTATCAGAAGAGAAAATAAGAAAAACAAGAAACTACAAGTGGAACTAGACAAGAAAGAAGACACTCAGGAACTATAACAAATGATCACAAATTTGAAGGTTCAAATTGAAGAAGATAAAATAATTGAAGAAGCACTTAAAGAAAAACTAGAAGTAAGAAACATGATCATTGGAAATTTGGAAGCATAAATTGTCACATTAAGAAAGGATCTTCAAAAGAAAAATATGCAGAACAACCAAAAAGTTTTGAATGACATTATCAACAGTCAAAAACCTCATCATGATAAGTTTGGACTTGGATAAAATCAGACAGAAAAGGGATCAAGATCCAAAACAACAAAACAAGAAACATATCCAAAAAGCTATGTAGAAACAATCAAAGGGGATAGGAAGGTCTACAAAGAAAATTACAGGGACACTCCTCCACTAAGAAGATTCAGATTTCAGAATCAATGACCGACAGAAACAGATAGGCCTCAGGAAGAAGAAGGATTCATAAGAGTACCTCCTTTCATAATATATTCAACTCCCAGGTATCAAACTATATTTTTTGGTTTACATTATGCATGTAATAATTTTGGACATAAAGTTGTGAATTGCAGAGCTAACAATTGGAACATAAACAACTTTGAAAGTCACACACAAAAGGGTTACCCAAGAAGGTCTAATGAAACATAGAGAAGAAGTTACAATAGGTTTGAGCACTGAAGTGGAATGCTACAAATGTAACAACTTTGGACACATGTCCAAAGATTACAGAATGACAGTCCCTCCTAGAGAACCACAACAGAACAACAATAGTCACTGACATGAACCTCAAAAAAGGACATGGATAAGAAAGAAGAATTAGTATAGCAATGAAGAATGCACACTCGCTCTACAAAATAAAGAAAATAAACATGGTTGGTATGTTGGAAGTGGTTGTTCAAAACACATGACAAGTGATAGAGATAGGTTTCTTACATTAAGAAAGGAAATATATGGATCCATCTCCTTCAGAAATGATGATTCAACTAAAATAATTGGAAAAGGCATAATCAGAATTGGGAACAAGAATACCAAGGAATACAATGTTCTACTAGTAAAATATATGAAACATAATCTTCTAAGTGTGAGTTAAATGTGTGACCAAGGTCTTAAAGTTACTTTCGATTCACAAAAGTGCAAGATAAGAAAAGAAGGTTCAGGAAAATCGATTGTAACAACTGCGAGAACTTCAAGCAACATATATGTATTAAGTAAAATTGGAAATGAAAAGTGTTGCCTAGGAAAGGAAGATCAAAGTTGGATATGGCATAGAAGAATGGGTCACATACATTTTGATAAACTTCTCAAAGTCAACAAAAGGGAAGCAGTTAGAGAAATGCCCCAGATTACGAAACCAACCAACACTTTATGCAAGCATTGTCAACAAGGAAAGAAAACAAAGCCTAGGTTTAAATTAAAAGAATATTCAACGACAAGACCACTAGAAATTGTGAATATTGATCTAGTTGGACCAACAACAACAAAGGGTTTAAAAGGTGAGAAATACTTTGTGTTATTAGTTGATGATTATACAAGAATGACTGTCGTTTGTTTTCTTAGGAATAAGTCAGAAGCTTTTGAAAACTTCAAGGTCTACAAGGAAATGGTTGAAAATGAAATGGATTCAAAAATCAAATGGTTGAGATCTGATAATGGAGGAGAGTTCACTTCAAAGGAATTTATGGACTACTGCAGTAGGCATGGAATAAAAAGGCAATTCTATGTTGGTAGGACACCTCAACAGAATGGAGTTGTTGAAAGAAAGAACAGTACAATACAGGAAATGTCTCGAACAATGCTAATGGATTCCAAATTGACAGATATATTTTGGACATAGGTAGTGCATACATCAGTTCACATTCAAAATAGAGTAATGCTCAGAAACAACACTAACAAAACTCCCTACGAGCTATGGAAAAGAAGACCAACAAATGTGAAGCACTTCAGAGTTTTTGGAAGCAAATGCTACATCAAAAGAGAAGATGGAAGAATGGGAAAGTTTGACTCTCATGTGGACAAAGGAGTACTTGTTGGTTACTCAAGTACAAGGAAATCATACAAGTGTTACAACCTGAGATTGAACAAAGTTGTGGAAAGAATCAACGTAGCAATTGATCAAACATGTAGACAAGAATTAAGGGAAGTCGAAAATGAATCAATGGAACAACTTTATGAAGAAGAAGCAGAAGATGAAAATAAGTATAAGGGGAAGATGAAGAGGATCCGACAGAAAAAGAAGAACAAGTTTAGAAAGTGCCTCCAAATACACCTAGCAGACGAGTACAGAAGAATCATCCTTCAGATCAGATTATCGGAAACAAATATGTAGGAGTTGAAACTAGAAGAAGAATATGTTCACCAGAACAAATGCACCTAGCACTTGGTGCAGACCCCACCCCATCCTTCGAGGTTGTGCGACCTCCCAGTATAGAATCGTTCTCAACACCTGAGTCAGATTGACTCTTCATCTCCCTACTGGAACCCAACAAACTCTATCACAGGTCCTTCTCTCTCTTCAAAGTGTGGGTCCTCTTAACCTCGCGACTCTCTACTTGGGCCTTCGAAGAAATTTGGCTGCGAAACTTAGCTCTATGTGCCAAGCCCTTTCTATCATGTGACCTCGGGTTGTGTCTCGGGGCTCAACTACACAAAGATCTTTGGGCTTTATACTTCGGCTCTTCCCCTGACAACCAACTCTTACGTTCCAGAACTCTAAATCGGTGAACTTCAAGCGACGCAAGGATAAACAGTCCTCATCCCTCTTTTAGATTAACGGATGTGATCTTATCCGGACTCCGGATTTTGGGAGTCTCTCACTATCCTCCTCAGATATCTTTTGCAGTACTATTCCTCCAAATTGGTGGATTACTTCCACGTTCCCCTTTCAGATCCAATGGTATGGATTCAAACCGCTCTTCGCAACTTCACAAAGACCTCTTCTTTCTCTTAGCAAACTTCTCGGAGCTCCAACTCCTGGATCTTCTAATCTTCTGCCTCATGTCTCCTCCCGATGATGGATGATTTCACGGTCTTCGGGACTTCAGCAAGTCATTGAACTTCTTGCACACTTAGCGCAATTTCTTTCTGAGACTTAGACTATTCTCAACCTTCCCTCTGCACTCTTTACAAAGTTCTGCGTCGGTCCTTCTGAGATTTTTCTCATCTTGAAAGCTTCGAGATTCTCAGTTCCTCTACGTCCTCCAGTGGACTTTCTCGTGCCCTCCTAGAAACTTAACGCCCTTCCTCCTGATCTTGTAATATGAACTTACAGTATCCTTGGCATACTCCTTGCACTCGGATAATCTTTTCGATGACCTCTCCCTTAGCCCTTACAGAAGTCTTAAGGCATCTCATTTCCTTTGTCGATGCACTCTTGCAAAGCCTTCCCTCCTTAGAGTGTTCAACAAACCTGAGGTTCTCTCAAAGCTTCCAACACTTCAGAATGTGTTTCTCTTGTACACTCTCGTACTTTCTCAATGCCATCCTAGTAGAGTATTACAAAGTATTCAGTAACTCTGCATTGTGCTTCCTCCTACACAATATTTCTTTCGAAGGTACCCAACCACCTTGAAATTTCCCTCTGAGTCTGTGGAATATCCTAGTGTGCCCTCTTGGAAACTTCTCTTCTGACTCGAATGAGTTCAGATATGCACTCCTTGCATAGGCTCACAGAGTTTCCACCCTCTGTCGTGCACTCCTTGCACTCAGCCTCGAGAACCATACTTAATCCAACACACTCACTAATAGAATATTGTATCTCTATCCCTGCAAATGTTTCCTAACATACATATACAGTGTAAGCACATATGAATGACATTCACAACTAAACATCCATTACATAGAAATTGACAAACAGGAAAATTTGTTACTTTCTATTAATGATGGAATTTCCATTACAATATATGATTTTAGACTGCAACTAAGTCTCGGCTCTCAATTATCCTATCTCTGTTTGCGATGCCTGCTCTACTGGAAACAATACAAGAGTTTATACAAGAGGGGCTCGATGATATTCCCTCCAAACTAAGCTAGTGGTGTCTAACCAGCATTCAAAATGCTTGTCTAATGGGCAGATTACAATGATGGAAATCTGATCCAAATTGGATGTAGATCCCTCCTACTATAAACCACTTAATGGCAACCTCACCTACAGCTTGTGCGAAGGCACAACTTGGCTCTTCCAACCTGTCATCATTAATTTCCTTGATCACGCTTTATATTCTCGAAGGAAAAATGAGAGGGAAATGCCTCTCCATTCCTTGAATGCACACCACTCGTGCTAATCAGTTGGTGTGTGCTAAGGTAGAGTGATGCTCCTGCATCATACTCCACGGCTATGAAAATTCATGAGCTTCCCAGCTCTGTTGAAATCCTCCTGGAGCTGTCTTTTTGTTCCTTTGTTTTGTTGATGATGTTGTTTCTTCATCTTCATCTTCCCTTCTTCTTTCCCAGGTTCATTTCTATCCAGCTTCTCCTTGCTAACCTCTTCTTTTGATGACCTCAACATCAGCCTCCTTATCTCCTCTACGGATTCCTTGGTTGCAACTCTTCATGCCGCTCCATGGTTAGGTCATCCTGATATCCCATGCTGCTTTCATCCCCTATGACATTGACTAGCCACTCTACTGCAGACTCCAATTCCAAAGTCTCTCCATTGAACTCATGTTCAGCTACCTCCTCTGACAAACTAATTGTTGTCATTTCTTCGATTGGTTCCGTTCCATCTTTCTCCAGCTGCAACTTGTGATGGCATGTCTCCTCCGGCATGGCTATCTCGTGGTAGCCACCTCCTGGTTCTAGACTGTCCAACCAATCATTCAGTGCCCTTAACTCCATTTCCCACTGAGTGAGTAACTCAACACGGTGCTCCTCTTTTATTGGGACAAACTTCAGTATCTACTCCTCCTCCTCCATGATAGTCTCAACTTGTTGTGCTTCTGTTGCATCTGCAACATTTCTTCTAGCCTCTCCTCAACTGCTTGGTAGGAATATCTTGACTCCTCTAATGACCATAAAGCACATATGATCCTTCTCCTCTGTGATGAAAGTTTCCAACTTGTCATCATCTTCATTCATACGACTTGCAACTCCACATGGATCTTCATATGGATGAGGCCTTTCTTCCTCCTCTCCATCTGTCAACACCACCTACTGACATGAAATCTCAGTTGAGCTCATCTCTCCTCCCTTGCCCACTTGGAAATTTAGGTTGTCTCCTCTGCCCTCTTGGAAGTTTACGAGATCAACTGACCCCTTCACATTTCCCACTTGGAAACCTATGAGGTTCCTCCCAGATATCTTTCCCTTGCCATTGGTATTTTCGACATATCTCAACCACCTTTTCAATACCTGTTGTTGCCTTTGGGCCAACAACTTTCGAACAGGACACTTAGCTATCCTTTTCAAAGGCTAGTCGTACCTCCAGTGCACCTTTTCCTCCTACTACATATTACATGCTAGCATCTCTATCTCTGCTCGGATTTCACTGAGCTCCTTGTCCATATCTACTTTACTTCTCTACGGGTAGTCTCCTTCTCGACCACGCTCATGAACTCCAATGACCATCTTTCTTCACCTACAGCCCACCTGGTTGTTTAACATATGTTTCAAACCTTGCAATAGTTTCCATAGATTATCGCACTCTGTCTCCCTTCACCTACTGTTTATAGGAGAATTCAAGCTCTGACTCTGCTTGATGTAGCCAGACTGTCTCCTTCTCCTGAAAAAAAATTCAGACTCTGATACCACCTGGTGCAGACCACACCCCCTCCTTCGGGGCTACGTGACCTCCCAGTCTAGGATCATTCTCAACACATAAGTCAGATTAACTCTTCGTCTCCCTACTGGAACCTGACAAACTCTATCACAAGTCCTTCTCTCTCTTCAAAGTGCAGGTCCTCTTAACCCCACGGCTCTCTACTTGACCCTTCGAAGAAAATTGACGACGACACTTATATGTCCATGACAGGCCCTTTCTATCACATGACCTTGGTTTGTGTCCTGGGGCTCAACCACACAAAGCGCTTCGGGCTTCAGGCTTTTTCTCTTCCCACGATAGCCAACTCTTATGTTCCTAAACTCTGAATCAATGAACTTAAAATGGTGTGAGGATCAACGGTCCTCATCCCTCTTTTAGATCGACGACTGTGATCTTATCCGAACTCCGGCTTTTAGGAGTCTCTCACTATCCTCATCGAATATCTTCCAAAGTACTATTCCTCTGAATCGGTGGATTGTTTCCATGTGCCCCTTCCATATCTAACGGTCTGGATTCAAACCGCTCTTCACGACTTTGTGAAGATCTCTGCTTGCTCTTAGCAAACTTCTTGGGGCTCCAACTCTCGAATATTCCTATATTCTTCCACCTGTCTCCTCCCGACGATGGACGATTTCATGGTCTTCGAGACTTCGACAAGTCCTCGACCTTATTGCACACTTAGCCCAATTGTTTCCTAAAACTTAGACTGTTCTCGACCTTCCCTCTGCACTCCTTACAAAGTTATGTGTTGTTCCTTATGAGATTTTTCTCAACTTGAAAGCTTCAAGGTTCTTAGTTCCTCTACATCCTCCAGTGGAATTTATTTTTCCCTCCTAGAAACTTAATTCCCTTCCTCCTAATCTTTTAAGATGAACTTACAGTATCCTTGGTGCACTCCTTGCGCTCAGCTAAGATTTTTTACGGCCTCTCCCTTAGCCCTTCCAAAAGTCTTAAGGCATCTCCTTTACTTTGTCGATGCACTCTTGCAAAGCCTTCCTTCCTCAGACTGTTCAACAACCCTGGGGTTCTCTCAATGCTTACAAAACTTTAGAATGTGTTTCTCTTGTACACTCTCATACTTTCTATATGCCTTCTTGGCAGATTATTATAGAGTATTTAGTAACTTTGCGTTGTGATTCCTCCTACACAGTCTTTCTTTCCAAGGTACCCAACCACCTTTAAATTCCCCTCTGAGTCTGTGGATTATCCTGGTGTGCCCTTCTCCCAACTTCTCTTCTGACTTGAATGAGTTCAGACACACATTCCTTGCATCGACTCACAGAGTTTCCACCCTATGTCGTGCACTTCTTGCACTCTGCCTCAAGAACTAGACCTAATCCAACACACTCACTGATAGAATATTATATCTCTATCCCTGCAGACATTTCCTAACATACATCTACAGTGTAAGAACATACGAATGACATTCACAACTAAACATCCATTACACACAAATTGACAAATAGGAAAATATGTTACTTTCTATTAATGATGAAATGTCCATTACAATATATGAGTCTGGACTGCAACTGAGTCTCAACTCTCAATTCTCCTATCGCTATCTATGATGTCTTCTCTACTGGAAACAATACAAGAGTTTATACAAGAGGGGCTTGACGAGCTTCCCTCCAAGCTAAGATAGTGGTGTCTAATCACCATTCAAAACACCTATCTAATGGGCATATTACAATGATGGAAATCTGATCCAAATCGGATGCAGATCCCTCCTACCATCAACCACTTAATGCCAACCTCATCTACAACTTGTGCGAAGGCACAACTTGGCTCTTCCAACCTGTCATCATTAATTGCCTTAATCACGCTTTAGATTCTCGAAGGAAAAATGAGAGGGAGGCACCTCTCCCTTCCTTGAATGCGCACCACTCGTGCTAATCATCTGGCACGTGATGAGGTAAAGCAATGCTCCTACATCAACACTCTCATATATGATTGAACCAACCTGTTTTGAAGATACCAACAAGGATGAATTTTGGAATAAGGCCATGGATGAAGAATTGGATCAAATATAGAAAAATGACACGTGGGAATTGGTTCCAAGACCAAAGGATAAGAATGTGATCGGCACAAAGTGGGTATACAAGAATAAATTGAATGAATATGGACGGGTTAGAAGGAAAAAAGCTATATTGGTATGTAAAGGACATGCACATGTTGAAGGAATCAACTTTGAAGAGACATTTTCCCCAGTTGCCAGAATGGAAGTAATCTGATTTATTTTAGCTTATGCATGCTCCAAAAATATTAAAGTGTATCAGATGGACATAAAATAATCTTTTTTGAATGGGGAACTTGAAGAAGAAGTCTACATTGAACAACCAGAAGTATTTCAATTGTCAGAGAATGCAGATTATGTGTGTAAATTAAACAAGTCCTTGTATGGTCTAAAACATGCTCCCAGAGCATGGTACTCTAGATTGGATAAATATCTACAGTAGGCAGGGTTTAGAAAAGGAAGTGCAGACAACAACCTCTACATCAAGGTAATTCAATATAGTATTTTATTAATTGAAGTTTATGTTGATGATATTATTTTTGGAATGACTCGTGACAGGTTAAGCCAGAAATTTGCAAAGGACATGCAGAATGAATTTGAAATTTCATTACTTGGATAACTATCCTTCTTTCTGGGTCTTCAGATATGTCAAAGAAACCAAGGATTTTTTATTTCTCTAACAAAGTATATCAAAGAAATGCTAAAGAGGTTCAGAATGGAATATTACAAAACAATTATCACTCCCATGAAAACCAGTTGCAAGTTGAACAAAGATGATGATTCAAAGTCTACATATCATAGGCAATACAGGTCAATGATTGGTAGCCTACTATATGTGACAACATCTAGACCGGTGGCACGATTTCAGGAAGAACCAAAGGAATCACATGTATTGGTAGTGAAGAGAATTTTTAGATATCTCAAAGGAACATAAGAGTTTGGATTATGGTATCCAAAAGGAAAGGATCTATCACTTATTTCCTACAAAGTTGCAGATTGGGCAGGTTGCATTGATGATCGACGAAGCACTAGTGGAGTAGCGTTCTACTTGGGTGAGTGTTTATTATCATGGTTAAGCAAGAAACAATCATCACTATATTTATCTACAGTCGAGGTAGAGTATATTGCAACAACAACATGTTGTACACAGGTTCTATGGATGAAACAAACTCTAACAGATATACAGGTTGAGTATGATGAGCCCATTCCAATCTATTGTGATAATACAAGTGCCATCAGTATCTCAAAGAACCCAGTGATGCACTCCAAGACGAATCACATTCCAATCAAGTATCACTTTCTACGGGAACATGTTGCAGAAAAGAACATTAGAGTTGAATATGTGGGCACAAAAGAACTAGTGGAAGAGATATTTACAAAACCACTTCCACGTGAAGCCTTTGAGTATCTTCTCCAGAGACTCGGTGTTATTTCTACTCCAAAATGAACTCTTTTGAATGCTTATCTTATATGTCTTAGATGTACATGAGGAAGCACCATAAAGATGACAGTTCAAGTTGGGAGATCAGACGAGTCAGTTCGGGGGAGCAGTCCTGAATGGAAAGATACCTTTGCCATTGATGACAAAAGGGGAGATATTTATCAGATGCAGAGGGAAGAGGCATGGTTCCAGGGGGAGCGTTGGTCACAGAGATGCAGGCATGGTTCCAGGGGGAGCATGAGTGAGATGATTTCAGTTTTGTATCAGAGTGTTTCCATCATTACCAAAGGGGGATATTGTTGATTAATTGGGTTGGTTTTCATTGATGTCAACCCTTGAAGAAAGTCCGGTAGTGAATTATGGTAGAGCAAAGGTTTGGGTAATGGACCCAAGTTTTTTTTATGTATAATGGTATGAGTTTTGATATATTTCCAGGTAAGACTATTCTAGATGGATAGTACATGTCATGCCATTTTCGGTGGTATGTGGAACGCCACATAACTCCTCATGGTTCGAGATTTATGGCCTTATGAAGTTGAAGGACCCTCATATGATTGGATTGAAACCCTAAAAGGTCAAAGAAGTCAAAGTGCTTGCAAAGAAGAAATTATTTAAACAATAAAGTGAAGTGACAAAGTCAAAGAGGATAATTTAAATAATAAAGTGAAGTGACAAAGTGAAACAAGATTATTTAAATAATAAAGTGAAGCAACAAAGT
>ML807173.1:107120-118378 GCA_009831015.1 Picea engelmannii
GTTGAGGGTTTGGCTCGGTCTTGATAGATCAAGTTTATCTTGGGTCTGTGATAAACCTGGGTTTAGTGGGATCTTTTGCAGTGGAGATTCGAGTATAGAAAGAGGAATGGCGAGCTCATCTAGAATCAAGATAGAGAAGTTCAACGGTAAAAACTTTGAGCTATGGAAGCTCAAGATGGAGGACCTTCTTGTAGACAAAGAACATTGGATCGTTGTGGATCCTGGTACACAGCCTACTAGTACACCATCTACAAGCACACAGGCTACTGGTACACAACCTACCAGTACACAAACTACTAGTACACCAGTTGCTGGTATGTCGAAGGAAGATTGGGACAAGTTGGACAGAAGAGCAAGGAGTACTATTCGACTATGCCTGGCAGATTCGGTGTTGTTGAATGTCTCAGGAGAATCTACAGCTAAGGAACTATGGGATAAGTTAGGGAATTTGTATCAATCAAAGTCCCTGGTAAACAAGTTGTTTCTTCGAAAGAAGTTGTATCATATTAGGATGGAATATGGAGAGTATGTGATGACGCGGACCTCCCAACCCGCAGGTCGGAAGTCCACGCACACAGGATCTTTCTTCTTTCGCTGGCCCAAAGATCTTTCAACAATTGGCTCTTCTATTTCCCTTTTGGAAAACCTGCACCCCACAGTAAAACCTCGTGGAATCCCCCTTCACACTTCAAGAGATCAGACTTCACGATTTCATGAGTCTTGTGATCGAGCGTCTGTGCTTTAAGACCTCCGAACACCGATATGTCGAGTTCCGATAAACTCTGGAACGCTAAGGTTCTGCCTCCACTAGAAATCAATGGTTCTGGAGTTTTCCCTTGATCCAACGATCAATGTTATTTCACGCACCAGGAGCTCGATATACAAGAGCCCTATGTCTCCTCTACCTTTCAGGTCCTGAAATTCCGAAAGACTTGCGTGCCTGCTCTGGGTCCCACAACCCTTGTCCTTTTCTACGCGTCACTTCAACCACGCTTTCCGTTGACGTGAAATTTTTTCCACCTGTCACCTCCTCGTGATCTGCTAGCCTGTGTAGTTTCACTATTTCGGTTATCATGAGTCCTAGACTCACGATCCCCAACCTTATGTCACCGTAAACCCCGATTTCCCGATTCTCGATTCGTCGATGGACTAGATCACTTGTGTCGTGATTTCAGAAATCGTATTTGGAAGGGATTATGTTCCTTGTCGACGCGAATGTCGAATTCCCAAACTCCGAAGCTCCGAGATGCCGACGTGACAATCTTTGCCTTTCACACGAAAGCTCCCCTTTCGCGTTTCAGGGATTTGATCCGCCAAAGTCTTGGCCTCCTCTCGCCCTTTCAAACCCTGAAATGCCGAAACGCTTGGATTCCAACACGCGTCCAAATCTTGACCCCACAATGAAACATTCTGCCTTGTCGGATTATCGGACTTCGCAGTTTCATGAATCCAAATGACGAAGTTTCGGTCTTTCCACCCACAAAGCCCCGAAATGGAATTTCGCGAGTAAATCCAACGGTCCTCGTTGGCGTGAATATACGGCCCTCTCTCTCCTGAGATTTCGCTTGTAGAAAATGACCACCGTAACCTCCTTGATACTCTGTGAGATCTGATAGCTCGTGGGATTTCGTGAATTCTCCATGGAGAATTCTGACTGTCCATTCTCCCTTCTGAGAACTTCTGTAAATTTGATAAAATGGTTTTCCACGGAACTTAACTACCTGCAACACAACCTTGTGACGCCTCCAAAAACCAAACTTCTGTGCTTTTCTTCGACGACTGTGAAGACTCTATCCCTCCTTAGCTTTCTCCAACTCCAAGTCTTAAAGAAGACTCCTGCACGCACTCCTTGCGGCAAATCCTTCAATTACGTCAAAGAATTGAAGTCCTTCGACTCTGTGCACTCCTTGCAGTAGCAGTCTCTCAACAGTCCTTCAAGTCTTACAAGCCCTGAAACTACTCTTGGCTTGCACACTCTTTGCACGGCTCCTGTGCCTAACTGCACTTCTGAGGAATTGAGAACAAAAGCTATCCTATCTGAGCTTTCAAAGACAAACCTCTGAACCCTTTGTCAACGCACTCCTTGCGGACAATTCAACTGACTCCTTTTAGGAACTCTTGCTCAGATAGAGAAACAATTGAAACTCATTTCCCTTACCCTCTCTCTCTCTCAGATTTCATACATTTAACAAGAAATCATACACACATAGCATAAACAACAAATCCATGACAGAAAGAGTAAAACATTCATGAGCATAACATTCAACAATGCACACGCAGAGAATATATGAGAACCATGAGTCTGAATCAAGGCTTTTTGTATTAATCCAGAACTTATGTACATGGAATTCTTCTACACAGCTCTCTGCTTCTTCTCTTCTCTGCTCTATGTTCATAATATTAACAATCATAATACAACTATACAATGAGGGTGTCTATATCCCGTTTCCCTCTTGCGCTCTAAAAATGTCTAATCTAAGCATTAAATTCTATCTACCTACATTAACTTTGCATAGATGCCTCTATCTACTTCAGACGAGAGAGGGACGCTCAAGGTCTGATTACAATGATCCTCCATAAATGTGAGTATGCCTCTATTAACTATCCCATTAATTATATGGCACTTTCAAACTTCAAAGCATTTCAACATGAAATGTGTTGGCGCTTGTCCAGTTGTCCTCCACATCTACGTGCGCTTGCTACCTACTGGTGATGCTCCTGCATCATACTCCCTCGCTTGAAAATTTTCATGGGCTCCTGTCCATGAGCTTTCACACGGTCTGTCCATGCTTCTAAATCTCTGCTTCATTTTCCCAGCTGGCATCTTCAACTGGATGGCCCTTCCACTTCACCAAGTATTCAAAGTATTCCTTTCGCCTGGTCCTCTTACCAACTCTTTTGTCCAGTATGCGCTCCATCTGTGGCTTTTCTGCAACTGGCATTTGTTTTATCCACTGAACCTCTGACTGTTCATTTCCTGCTTCTGCTTCCTCATCTTTATAAGGGTACAAATCTGAGATATTGAATATCCGAGAAATTTTGATCCCATCAGGTAATTCAATCTCATATGCATTCGCCCCAAATTTCTTCAAGACCTTACATGGTCCGATTTTCTTCATTTTCAGTTTATTATGTGTTCCTCTCGGGAACCTTTCCTTTCTCAAATGTGCAAGGATCAAATCGCCAACTTCAAATTGAAACTGTCTTCTGTGTTGATCTACTCTCCGCTTATATTCCTGGCTCAAACTCTGCAATTGTTCCTTCACCTGGCTGTGAAGTTCCTTCATCGCCTCTATGAAATCTTCTGCACTAGCGCTCCTAGTCGCAGTCTATTCTAAATCCCTCAACTCAGAAATTCCTCTTGGTTGCATGCCATAGACAATCTTAAATGGAATCTGCCCCATGCTTCTATTAACTAAGTCATTATAAGAAAACTCTTCCTGTGGTAATATGTTGTCCCACTGGTTGTGGTGTTCTGTCACCAAGCTCCTCAGCAAGTCTCCCAGACTTATGTTCACCACTTCTGTCTATCCATCCGTCTGAGGATGATAAGCCAAACTGAACAACAAGTTAGTTCCCAGCTTCTTCCATAAGGTCCTCCAAAAGTGTCCTATGAACTTAGTGTCTCGATCCGAAACTATGCTCCTTGGTAAGTCATGAAGTCAAATGACTTCTTTGAAAAACATATTCACAATGTGAGTTGCGTCACTGGTTTTCTGACATGGAATGAAGTGTGCCATCTTGGAAAATCTATCCACCACCACAAATATTGAGTCTAACCCTCTTTGTGTTCTTGGCAACCCCAATATGAATTCCATGCTGACTGCATCCCACGGATTCTCAGTTATGGGAAATGGTTGATAAAATCCTGCATTCTGCCTCTTGCCTTTCGAATGCTGGCAAATTTTTCATCTGTCCACGAATCTTTTAACTTTTGCTCGCATTCCTGGCCAAAAATATGACTCATTCAACTTTGTGAATGTCTTGTCGTGACCAAAATGTCCGGCCAATCCTCCATTGTGTTTCTCCTTCAGTAAATTCTCTCTCATGGAGCATTTTACAATACAAAGTTGATTACCTTTAAACAGTAACCCTTCCTGGATCATGTATTCTTCCCATTGGCTTCTATCTCTGAGAATTTCATTCTCAGCTGCTTCATATGCCTCCTTAAAATATGTATCATCTCTGTACATGTCCCTGAGATCATCAAAACCCAATGTTTTGACTCTGAACTCCTGCAATAGCAAACATTTCCTACTCAAAGCATCAGCAACTTTGTTAGCAGTACCAGAAATATGTTTAATCACAAAAGTGAAATTTTGCATATATTCAACCCATTTTACATGTCTTTGATTCAACTTCTCCTGTTGAGTCACAAATTGAAATGCATGATTATCATTGTATAAGACAAACTCTTTAGGAATTAAGTAATGTCTCCATTTCTTCAATGTCTGAATAATAGCATAAAACTCCTTGTCATACGTGGAGTATTTCACTTTTGCTTCATTCCACTTTCCGTTGAAGTATGTTATCGCTATGTCTTCTTGGCTCAAGACTGCCCCTATTGAAAATCCACTTGCATCGCATTTCACTTGAAATGTCTTTTGGAAATCAAGCAACACCAGGATTGGTTGTTCCATGATTTTCCTCTTCAACAGATTAAAACTCTTCTCAGTCTCTTCTGTCCAGTGAAAATATTTGTGTCTCTTCTTCACTGTGTCCATCATCAGCACACTAATTCCACTGAAATTCTTGATGAATTTTCGGTAGAAACTAGCCAATCCGTGAAAACTTCTCACCTCAAAGATATTCTTTGGTGACGGCCAATTCTTGATTACCTCCACCTTATCCGGATCCATCCTCAACTTATCTGCAGAAATAACAAACCCCAAATAAATGAGCTTTGTCTTCATGAATGAGGATTTATTCATGTTTATCAGTAGCTTCTCTTGTTGTAACCTCTGCATCACTATAGCCAAATGTTTCAGATGCTCTGCCTTTGTTTTACTGAAAATCAGTATGTCATCAAGGTACACAATGACAAATTTTCTGATGAAATCCTTCAGGACTTCATTCATCAATCTCATGAAAGTACTCGGCGCATTTGTTAAACCAAATGGCATGACAAGCCATTCGTATAACCCTTCATTGGTCTTGAATGTTGTCTTCCATTCATCACCTTCCCTCATGCGGATTTGGTGATAACCACTTTTTAAATCAATCTTCAAAAAAAAATTGGCCCCACTCAAGCAATCCATCAGATCATCCATCCTTGGCAATGGAAATCTGTACCTGATGGTTATCTTGTTGATCACCCTTGAGTCAGTACACATCATCCATCCTTCGTCTTTCTTCAGACTGAGTACTGTCAGAACAGCACACGGACTCAAGCTTTCCCTGACCAAACCTTTGTCCAACAAATCCTAGACTTGTCTTTTGACCTCTTCATTCTCCTGCGGTGTCAATATGTACGCTGCTTTGTTTGGAAAACTAGCTCCAGGTATGAGATCAATATGATGACTCACACTTTTGATCGGTGGCATCGAACGAGGTAGTTCATCCACTACTATGTCAACGAACTCTTCCAATAGTTCTTGAACCTCTTCTGGTAAATCATCTACCCTTGTGCTGGTTAAAGCAATATTTGGCTTCCTGACCACAATGAATTGCAGTTCCTCCTTCTTCTTAACCTCCTTAAGAAGTTCCTTCCCACTCATGAGAAGTACAGTGTTGCTCACCTCCGGTTTTATTTCTTTATCTTTGATCGGCAATAGCATGTGAGTCCTCCCATTCTTCTCTAGGGTGTAGGTGTTCATTCTCCCGTCATGAATTACATTTCTGTCATATTGCCATAGTCTACCCAGTAATAGATGACAAACATCCATGGGAATGACATCACAAAGTATCTTATCGTTATACCCTCCTATTTTAAATTCAACTAAACATTGTTTAGTGATAGTTACCTGATGTCCTTTTTGCAACCACGAAACTCTATATGGGTTCGGATGATCAATCATCTCCGGCTCTAGTTTTTCTACCATCTCTGTTGAAACAAGATTATTCATGCTACCACTGTCTACAATAACTTTACATTTCATGTCCTTGGTTTTTCAAGCAGTCCATAAAAGACTGTTTCTTTGCACTAGATTCTCCACCTCCTTCTCTGGCGTTAAGAGAACCTTTCGCATCATCAGCAATCTTCCGCCTTCAGCATCCTCTACCTCAACATTTTGTCTATGTGCTTCGGTGATGTGAGTCTCACCTCCTTCCTCTTTCTTCTTGTCTGGACATTCATAAGACTTGTGTCCAACCTTCCCTCACGTGAAGCATGTTATCACTCCACCTCTTCCTCTTCCTCTACCTCTGGTATGAGGAAAAAAATTTGCGTCAGCATCCTGACCATTATGATCGGTATGTTGCCCTCTCTGCAAACTTCCACCTCTCTCAGTCTGAGGTTGAGGTTTCTTCCATTCTTCCTTAGGCTTCTGATTTCTATCTTGGGCAACTGATTTGCCTTTGGCTTGGCTTCTGCCTTGGCCTCTTTGACCTTGTTTTCGACTCAGCTTCTCTTCTGCCCTTAGAGCCATTTGATAAGCATCTTCCACCGTTTGGATGGTCATCATGCTCATCTCATCCTGAATGTTGTATCTCATGCCATTCATGTACCTGGCAACTTTTTCATCATCGCTTTCCCAATGACCTGCCCTGATGTTCAGTCTGTAGAATTCTTCAGTGTATTCCTTCACTGTCATCAGCTTCTGTCTCAAATTTTGCATTCTTCGAAACAGAGTAATTTGGTAATCCCTGGGAATGAATTTCACCTTCATCTTTGCGATCATCCTATCCCAACTCTTAATTTTTTGCTTGCCTTTGCAGCGTCTGTCAGCTTGTAGCTCATCCCACCACAATGTTGCATGTCCTTTCAATCATGTGACAACATGTTTGACTTTCTTGTCTTCCTCGACATCTTCATAGTCAAAATACGTGTCTAGAGCTCTAATATAGTCTAGAAGCTCTTCAGCATCCAAGTTTCCCTCATAAACTGGAATGTCCATTTTGGCTCTTGCACTCATTCTTGCAACATCTCTAATTAAGCGTTCATTTGCTGCATCTTCTGCTGTGATTTCTTCTTCTCCATGTCCATCTTTATCTTCGCTTTCGGACTCACTGACATATTGAATATCATCTCTGCACCTTTGTTTATTTCCACATCCACGAGTCTGGCGTGAATGTCATGCAGATCTCTTTCCACTTCTGGATTCGGCACCTATCTACCTCTTTCTCTTGACACCTCCCTATCCTCTGGCGGATCGGGTGTTTGTCTGTCCCTTCTCCTCGGCGGCATGGCTAAAATTCCTTCTCACTTTTCCTACCTAAAATATACAAACAAGAATCAGGCTCTAATACCAGATGATGCAGACCTCCCAACCCGCAGTTCGGAAGTCCACGCACACAGGATCTTTCTTCTTCCGCTGGCCCGAAGAGATTTCAACAATTGGCTCTTCTATTTCCCTTTCGAAAAATATGCACCCCACAATAAAACCTCGTGGAATCCCCCTTCACACTTCGGGATATCGGACTTCATGGTTTCATGAGTCTTGTGATCGAGCGTCTATGCTTTCAGACCTCCGAACACCAATATGTCGAGTTCCGATAAACTCTAGAACGCTAAGGTTCTGCCTCCACTAGAAATCAACGGTTCTGGAGTTTTCCCTTGATCCAATGATCAGTGTTATTTCGTGCACCAGGAGATCGATATACAAGATCCCTATGTCTCCTCTACCTTTCGGGTCTCGAAATTTCGAAACACTTGCGTGCCTGCTCTGGGTCCCAAAACCCCTATCCTTTTCTACACGTCACTTCAACCACGCTTTCCGCTGACGTGAGATTTTTTCCACCTGTCACCTCCTCGCGATCTGCTAGCCTGTGTGGTTTCTCTATTTCGGTTATCAGGAGTCCTAGACTCACGATCCCCAACCTTATGTTACCGCAAACCCCGATATCCCAATTCCCGATTCGTTGATGGAATAGATCACTTGTGTCGTCATTTCGGAAATCGTATTTGGAAGGGATTTTGTTCCTTGTCAACGCAAACGCTGAATTCCTGAACTTTGAAGCTCCGAGATGCCGACGTGACAATCTCTGCCTTTCACATGAAATATCCCCTTTCGCATTTCGGGGATTTGATCCACCAAAGTATTGGCCTCCTCTCGCCCTTTCAAACCTCGAAATTTCGAAACACTTGGATTCCAACACGTGTCCAAATATTGACCCCACAATGAAACCTTCTGCCTTGTCGGATTATCGGACTTCGCAGTTTCGCGAATCCAAATGACGAAGTTTCAATCTTTCCACCCATGAAGCCCCGAAATGGAATTTCACGAGTAAATCCAACGGTCCTCATTGGCGTGAATATACGGCCCTCTCTCTCCTAAGATTTCGCTTGCAGAAAATAGCCACAGTAACCTCCTTGCTACTCTGCGAGATCTGACAGCTCGCGGGATTTTGCGAATTCTCCAAGGAGAATTCCGACCGTCCGTTCTCCCTTCTAAGAACTTCTACAAATTTGATAAAATGGTTTTCCACGGAACTTAACCGCCTACAACACAACCTTGTGACGCCTCCAGACACCAACCTTTTGTGCTTTTCTTCGATAACTGTGAAGACTCTATCCCTCCTGAGCTTTCTCCAACTCCGAATCTTAAAGAAGACTCTTGCATGCACTCCTTGTGGAAAATCATTCAATTACTTCAAGGAATTGAAGTCCTTCGACTTTGCCAACTCCTTGCAGCAGCAGTCTCTCAACATTCCTTCAGGTCTTACAAACCCTGAAACTACTCTCGGCCTGCACACTCTTTGCATGGCTCCTGTGCCTAATTGCACTTCTGAGGAAATGAGAATAAAAGCTATCCTATCTGAGTTTTCAGAGACAAACCTCTGAACCCTTTGTCAACGCACTCCTTGTGAACAATTCAACTGCACTCCTTATAGGAACTCTTGCTCAGATAGAGAAACAATTGAAACTCATTTCCCTTACCCTCTCTCTCTCTCAGATTTCAAACATTTAACAAGAAATCATACACACATAGCATAAACAGCAAAGAGTAAAACATTCATGGGCATAACATTCAACAATGCACACGCAGAGAATATATGAGAGCCATGAGTCTGAATCAAGGCTTTTTGTATTAATCCAGAACTTTTGTACATGGAATTCTTCTACATAGCTCTATGCTTCTTCTCTTCTCTGCTCTATGCTCATAATCTTAACAATCATAATACAACTATACAATGAGGGTGTCTATATCCTGTTTCCCTCTTGTGCTCTAAAACTGTCTAATCTAAGCATTAAATTCTATCTACCTACATTAACTTTGCATAGATGCCTTTATCTACTTCAGATGAGAGCGGGACGCTCAAGGTCTGATTACAATTCTCCTCCATAAATGTGAGTACGCTTCTATTAACTATCCCATTAATTATATGTCACTTTCAAACTTCAAAACATTTCAACAAGAAATGTGTTGGCGCTTGTCCAGTTGTCATCCACATCTACGCGCGCTTGCTACATGTTGGCGATGCTCCTGCATCATGTGACAGAACATCTAAATGCCTTTAATACTCTGGTAAGTCAACTTGGATCTGTTAATATTACAATTGCAGAAGAAGATAAGTGTATTACTTTGTTATGTTCTTTGCCAGACTCTTGGGATAATTTGATTGTAGCAATAGGTAGTACCACTCAATCTACATTGAAGTATGAGGATGTAGTTGCATCCTTATTATCTGAAGAGATGAGGTGAAAAAGCATGGATGGTCACAGCACAGATGATTTATTTGTAAGAGGGCATACCCAAGACAGGAACCCTGGTAAGCCTTCGGAATGGAGATCTAAATCTACAGGTAGATCTAAGTCTCCAGGAAAATATTTGAGGAAATGTCAGAAGTGTGGTAAAATAGAGCATTATAAGAAAGATTGCAAGTCTAAGAAGGTTGAAAAAACAAATGGATTTGATCGTACCTCTTCCACAGAGGTGAAAACCTCCACTGAAGAAGGAGGTGATGTTTACCTAGCATCTACAAGTACACATGCAGACCATGATGTATGGTTGATCAACTCAGGTGTGTTATACCATATGACTCCTCACAGGGAGTGGTTCTCTGAATATGAAAAATATGATGGTGGTGATGTATTCCTAGAAGATGACTCGACAGCAAAAATCTTGGGACATGGAAGGGTTAAGTTGTTGCTAAACAATGGAAGGATTAGAACTCTCCGTGGGGTTCTACACATTCCAAAACTAGCCAGGAGCCTAATATTTGTAAGCAAGTTGGGTGATGCAGGAGTGAAAATTGTATTTCAAAAGAACACTTGCAAGATGGTACGAGGAGCAATGGTGTTAATGAGGGGAGTTCGTTGTGGAACTCTGTACAAGTTGTTGGGAAGCACTTATACTAATGGGTGTAACAGTTTTATTGTCCTTGAGCAGAAAAATGAAGGAGACAAGACCAATATTGTCCCAGAAAAGAAGACCATGTTGTGGCATCAAAGACTGGGGCATATTGGAGAAAAGGGCCTTTGAACACTACACGGTAAAGGTATGGTTGAAGGTAAGTCTAATTGCACTCTGGATTTTGATTTCTGTGAAAATTGCATATATGGTAAACAGAATCGAGTAAGATTCCCATTTGGTGCTATAAGAGCAAAGGGGATCTTAGAGTTGATACACAGTGATGTGTTTGGACCTGTTCTTGTTCCATCCCTAGGTAAATATATGTATTATGTTTCATTCATAGATGATTTTTCAAGGAACACATGGATTTATTTTCTTAGAAAGAAATCTGAGGTATTTGATAAATTTAAAGAGTTTAAGGCTCTGGTAGAAAATCAAACATAGAAGAAAATAAAGGTATTGAGAACACATAATGGTGGAGAATACTGCGGAAATGAATTCGAAGAATTCTGTAAGAAGTGTGGTATAGAAAGGAAGAAGACTACTCCATACACTCCTCAGCAGAATGGATTTGCAGAAAGGATGAATAGAACACTGATGGAAAAAGCAAGGAGCATGCTCAGCGGTGTCGGGTTAGGACAAGAATTCTGGGCAGAGGAAGTGGGTACAGCATGTTACCTGGTCAATCGATCACCTTCATCAGCATTGGATGATAAAACTCCACATGAGGTATGGTCTGGAAAGAAACCCTCTCTTCAACATCTTAGAGTGTTTGGTTGTGATGCTTATGTACATGTTCCAAAG
>ML807174.1:11627-22314 GCA_009831015.1 Picea engelmannii
GATTTATTACGCTAAAATTACCCCCTTGAAAATCTCAGGTGTTCTCAATGAACAGTGATTGCACTCATCCTCTTCATGATCATCGGAACAACTTGTTTTCGAAGAAACCCACCAAACCTGAATATCATGGTCCACGCTGCCGCAGTAAATGTGTCATCCCATCACATAATCTAAAACCCTGCAATGGACTTTTCCTACGCCCAATCCACCTCCCTCCCTCTCAAAAAACGTTGTTTTTCTTCTGTCCGTGGATTTCTCACTCTGTTCTGCTCTGTTTCGCCACAAGAAGATTAAGAAAGCCATGGATGTCTCTCAACTAATGCAACTGATGAAGGATGTTTTTGACGAAGAAAACTGTGAACTTTTGAAAACTGATTTGATGCCTCTGGAATATGTTCTTCCATATATTAGCACCATCCTCCAAGATCAACTGCCTGAAGCGGCCCAGGAGACCCTGAAGGTATGGCTGCAACTGCTGCATAATTGTCTTACAGAGGTGAAAATCATGCTCCATCGCTCCGATCCACCACAACGGTGTCTCGATTGTCTCATGTGCAACCCGGGGAGACTGTCGAAACAAATAAAAAAATGAAAGGTACTTATTAATTATCTCTTTCAAGGCCTTCAAAGAGACCTTTCAGTAATTGTTAGTGGTCGCGAGGCTGTCATCGCTCGAGTCATTTCTCCAGTCATCCCATTGATGAAGGATGTTATTCAGAGGAGGAAAACCATCACATTCTGCAGACTGAATTGAGACATGTGGACAATCTTCTGCTCGACATAAGCGTCGTTTTCCAAGATCAACAGAAAGCGGCCCCGAAGGCCCTCAAGATTTGGTTGCAAGTGCTGCATAATTCTCCTACAGAGGCGAATACCATACTCCATCGCTGCGGTCCATCACAACTACAACGGCATCTCGACTGTCGCAGGTTGAGGGATTGAAAGTTGCTTCAACTCGTGAGAAGCTGTGGCAGAATCCCGTCAAAGTTATTGAAACAGTCGAGATGCATTTCAAAATAAATCCCGTGTTTAAATTCAAATTTCAAGCCCGCCTTTTTAAGATTTAAGTGCCAACAACGACGCTGGTGCTAACGGCGACGTCATCCAGAAAAGGGGCGAACGAAAAATTCACCCGCCGGAATCGGTGAATGGACGATGTCGGAAAATAAACATGTCCATGATATGGATACATGGGGTATACCATGCATGGAGGATAGCGCTCGCCAGGGAAGGACGCAGAGTCAGGGGGTGCACGGAGCGAACGGAAATGGGAACGGTGGTAGGCTACCTTTTGGGTTTTCCGAGTGGCTGGAGATGAGATGTTCTCCGTCGATCGGAATCCCAAAAGGTAGCGTAGTTAGCTTACTCCCTAAAAAACAAGGAAGAAATTTCTTTGAACCGACGCTGTCAGAAGTTTCAAAATAGTATCATTTTTTTCTCGCCATTAATTATTATTCGGTAACTATGAGCGACTAATTAATCGGTTCCCCTCTCAAGGGATGGAATTCACGAGGCAATTTGTACAAATTTTACGGTTCAAAATTTCTCCTACCCATCAACTTTCGACACCGAAGTTGTCCTGTGTGGTTTTGAAATCCCTACCCTCTCTCAACAACATGCGTTTGACAAAACACTTCCGACTTGACTTTAACAGGTGGACTAACGTTTTCTAGTGTCAATCTAAAGTTCTCTATGTGTAGATAGAAATCCCTACCCTCTCGACAAAACACTTCTGACTTGACTTTAGCATTCGACACTTGCTGATAAGGTGCCGCCAGAAGCATGAGGCATTTTTTTATTAGTTGTGGAAAAAAACACGTGTCACTTATTAATATGATGCAGATAGATGACGAAAAGTATGAAGGGGACCTCAGGATAAAATAACGCATTTGACTTAATAAATTCATGTCAAAATTATCCAAAACGAATTTGAATGGAAGGAAAGGCTTTCACATTAACCAACTTATTAATATTGATGCTAAATGTGGTAGTATAGACAATGCCTTACAATAGTTTCACATAATGAATGTATGAGATTACACGATTTCACATAATGAATGTATGACAATGCCTTATATAAAATTTCATGGACTATATTGATTACACGATGTGCAAGAAAGGGACACTGTGAATAGTCCTTTGAAACATTTTTTCCACGAGCAGGTCGTGCCAAGGCTTATGTTGTTAGAAAGACCAGAGTGACCCTTGCTGTGGAGGCAGCGACAACCCATTATGAGAACTTCATTACCCCTATAACTAAAGAGGCCATGCATCCACTAGAGGATAAGGTGAAGTTGGTTTGAGCTTACCAGGAGGATGCAAGCATGTATGAGTAGGTGGGTGAAATAGTCCCAGACCTTGGCTACACTAGGAATAGATATATAAAGTTTCATCGCATTATGGAGCTTTACTGGCATGCCAAAACCATGGTGGCCCAGGGAATTCTACCAAAAGAGAAGGACTACAAAAAATTTGGCCATAGGTTGGAGACTCTTGAGATCTAGAACAAGTTGTTTTCATTATGGTTTCTTGGTTGGTTAAGAATAATGGAGGTTCTCTTCAACCAACTTAGGAAAGTGGTCTGCAAGCGGGATCAATTTCATCTAATTATAGCTAATTACCCATTTATTATATCTAACTACCATAGTGGGCCTTATTTAATAATATAGTGGACCTAGTCCACCTTACATTGAATGACCTCCACTATTATCACCATGGGCCCTTTGGGACCCCCACTACCTCTCTAGCTGCCTTACATTCCATCCCCCTTATGAAAGCGTTGTCCTCAATGCTTGATGTACAACCATATACCAGGGTCCCATGGATAAGTGTGGATCATAGTGCTGAAGTAGACTAGAGAAATAGGGTCCCATTGAGAAATGGAATCCACCATGCTAAAGTAGTCCAACCGCCATTGTAAACCAGGGTCCCATGTCCAAGTGCTCATGTGAACTCCACATGGAAGATATCGGCACCCAATAACCAACTGAAAATGATGCTCCCAATACTGACACCTATCATGTGGATCTAAATAAGAATATCCAACCACATAGTGGGAAAGGGTCAACGCTGAATTTGGAAGGAACAATACCATTTTAGAATATGCAGGTTGGGCGCTGGTAATCATAACTAGCTCTTGATGTGGGACATTGATGTTCTCTACAGAAGGTGGAGTAGAGTCATCAAATAAAATATAGAAGTGGTTGTCATCCCAGAAATGACAACTATCCATATACCAATCATCGCAATCGGCATCGAGATCATACCAAGCATAGATTTCTTGATTATACTCATCCTGGATGTCCGCCATAAGAAATCTCTCTTGCATGTTATCCAATGAATCTTGAATACTACGAAAACTAACATTGAGGTCATCTCCAAAGGCATCCAATTTGTCAATCAGTATGTCATACAAATGGGATTTGAATGATTCAAGAATTTATTTGAGGGTTTGAGAGGAAATAGCCATCTGAGCACCCTATGAACTCTTCAGTCCCGCAACCGTCATGAAAAAACCCAAAAAATAGAACAATAAGTTCCGACAAAAAATCATGGCTTTTTCTGGAAAAACCCTAAAAAATTGTTGAATTTAAAATGCTCATAACTTCACTTCCCGGACTCTGTTTCAGCTGATTTTTTTTTTTTAAATTGGGTGAAATTGTGAGAGGAACTCAGATTTATAATTTGTTTGTGCAAATTCAGCCTCCAACAGCTATAGAAATAAAAAAAATCGTGTCGCTGTACACGAAAAAAACCTTGAAAATTTGCAGATCTAAAACTTCAATATCTTGACTTCCTGAACTCCGTTTTAGACGATTTTTTTTTTCCACTTGAGTATTGTTTTGAGAGGAACTTAGATATACAATCTGTTTCTTCAAATTTTGCACAAATATATACTGAAAATTACTGGAATGTCGCGGCCCTCTTTTTTTTCTTCGAAAACAAAAATATGCAAAAATAAAAAATATTTGCCCACATTGTCTGCCAAGGAAAGTGCTCTTATACCACTTGTTAAGAACCTCAATAGATATAAAAATATAATCACCACAAATACTGAATACGCAATAGATCCACAAAACAATATAGAATAAACCACACTATATTATTACCAAACCCTTGAGGTAGGGAAACACCATACAATCGATCCTATTATGGAAGGGATCCTCTCCTGTTCACTTGCCTCTTCGAGAGGGCTTCCTCCTAATGAGATTCAACTCACAATACAATATTTCTCTTCATATCTGATTACATTGCTTGAACCCCTTTATATAGTACTACCATCACCTAAGAACATTCTAGAGGAGGAATCTTCTAGAAGTAGAGCCTTCTAAGAAGTCCTCTTACATTTATTATATCTAATTACCCATTTATTATATCTAACTACCATAGTGGGCCTTATTTAATAATATAGTGGACCTAGTCCACCTTACATTGAATTACCTCCACTATTATCACTATGGGCCCTCTGGGCCCCCCCACTACCTCTCTAGCTACCTTACATTTGGATGGGATCCTCTCCTGTTCACTTGCCTCTTCGAGGGGGCATCCTCCTATTGAGCTACCGCTCCAAATACAATAATTTTTTTCATGTCCCATTACATTTCTTGAACCTCTTTATATAGTGTTACCATCACCTAAGAACATTCTAGAGGATGAATCTTCTAGAAGTAGAACCCTCTAAGAAGTCCTCTATTATATCTAACTACCATAGTGTGCATTATTTAATAATATACTGGACCTAATCCACCTTACATTGAATGACCTCCAATATTATCACTATGGGCCCTCTGCCCCCCCCAACTACATATCTAGCTACCTTACACCGATCCAAGGCACTAACTCAGGTTCATGCTCTGGATGATTGGGCCTTACTATGTCTCTTATGCACTGATTTTCTGGTGTTTTATGGTCTCTGTAGGCCTCTTTAGCATTCCTAGAATTTATGGTTTGATTTTATCAATCTATGGTCCTTATTATGCTATTTTAGACTGAACTGCTATATGATTGGGCCTTACTATGACTCTTATGGACTGATTTTCTGGTGTTTTATGGTCTCTGTAGGCCTCTTTAGCATTCCTAGAATTTATGGTTTGATTTTATCAATCTATGGTCCTTATTATGCTATTTTAGACTGAACTGCTTATGGCTTATTTTTGAAAGCTGGCTTGGTTTCCCTCTAGGTAGGCTAGCAGACATTTGGGTTACTGGAAAATCTTTGACTTTATGTATGATATGGTTTCTACCTTGGTCAAGCTAAGAGTTATGTGTATTTTGTTAATAGTTGAATAGAAACTGCTTACTTACAGAATAAGAAGAAAAAAAAAGAGAGCATAAAATTGACTAATCATGTTTTTGGGGGCCAACAAATAGTGGAAGAGCATATCTAAAGAACAAAAGAAAAAAATGCCTCTCATAAAGAACATGTGAAGACAAAATTTGCTTATTGCATCATAATTTAGGAAAGTAATCCCTTCTATAAAAACATATTTGAAGAACTTGGATGATAATTTTCTTGTTCGATATATTTTCAAAGATTAACTAATTGTACGAATATAATTTTTGTGTGTGAGGCGAGTGTTACACATTATTTTCGTCATCCCTATGATCGTTAATGATGTAAACGTATATGTTGCCTTCAGAGGGGTCACAGTGGCCTGAGTTCCTAAAGAGAGAAGGGAGAAGAACTTCTCCTAATAAAAGAAGTTGCATTTTCCTATGTAAAAACTTTATAAAAAAGGGTGTTCGCAGGTTGCTTTATAGGCAGGGTGCGAGAATGACCAATTCTCGCAGGTTGCACTATAGCCAGGGTGCGAACAGTTCGCAGGTTGCACTATAGCTAGGGTGCGAGAATGCCAGCACGTGGGAAAAACGAGTGTTTTCTCGAATCTTCTAGAAGGAGAAGCTTCTATGGTGAGGTGGCATCCGAATGGTTTAGATCTTACTAGATTTCATGATTTAGTGGGATAATCCTAACATCCTCACCTTATCCTCTTCAACTTATAAAAGGAGAGGAGTTTTCATGGAGAAAGTTAGCTTGAGCTTGGGTTCTTTGGCTTGGAATTATTAGCTTGATTAGAGTGGCTTTGAGATTTGCTTTGTCAAGATAGATTATGAGTAGCTATCAGATCTATGGTTTCAGAATCCTTAGAGCAAGAAGTGTGTGGGGAACGAAGGACAGTAGGAAGGGACCTTATGACACCAAGGCTCTGGTTGTAAGTTTCTCTTTCAATTAATATGATACAGTGATATATTTCTTTCCCATAAAGTGACATCTACTTTATTACATAACTCCTTGATCATATGTATAGATTAGCTATTGGATATATTATTTGCTTTCACTTTGGTTGGTTTGTGCTGTTTTGATCTTGACCTCACAAGAGCGCTGGAGCGAAGAAAGGAAAAACAGAGACCAAGGAAGCGATTACAAGGTACATATCTTCTTCTCACTTCTAATTTAATTCAATAGTTAGATCTACGGAAAGCGGTATATTCTATCCTGTTTTGTTCTAGATCCAGGTGGATCTAGGGAGATCAGTTTGTGTCCACACTCACGGATTTACCCTGAAACAAAATTGGCAACTCCACTGGGGACGGATTGTTTCCTAGTTAGTCTAGTTTCCCTTGCTTTGATTGCTTGTTTTCTGTTCTTTGAGTCTGTGGGAGATCCACCAAGACTCTCTGGATTTGAAAGTTCACTCAAATTTTTTTGTCCTTTTTCCAAATTTTGTGTTTACAGACATTCTCGCATTGTGCCCTTTAGCCACCTGCGAGAATCATCTAAGTTCGCACCCTACTGTGTAGTCCAGTGCGAACCCCTCGCAGTCAACCTATGTCTAGCCTGCGAGAATCCTTAATTCTCGCACTGTAATATACTGCTAGCCTGCGAACTTGTTTGTGAAAGTTTTTGGATTGGATCTTGTCATTTTTGATGCCCAGTTTTGCTTTGAATAGCTGGATTGAACTTTTGGAGCCTATATTGATCTGTTTATAGTCTGCTTGACATTCTTTAAGTTGCTTATAGCCATCTTTGCTTTGTTTGGTTTTGAAGGATTAGTCTCTTGCTTTGAGTGTCTTTCAATTACAAAGCGTGTGTTTTCTTTAGAATTGTTTAGAGAAAGATCATATTTCTTCTGAATAGTTCGCTTTAAAAGAAAACTTTTGTTTGGGTTTCTTTGTTTTAAGAAAGTTCATTATTGATTTTAGTGAAATTTTTTGAAAGAAAAAGATTTAATTTCTTGCTTTATATTAGATTGGGGGCATCCTTGCATTTGAAGTAGCGAAATTGCATGATTGATATTGATGAGTGTGAAAAATTTTGGGACATCGTGCATATGGGAATGATAAATGTTTTCTCCTTCTCGTAGCATAGTTTTCATCGAAATGAAACGATTGCATCTTCATATCTTTGCATAATTTTTCGAGTCGGTCAAAACACCATATTGTCCACACCATCTTCCTTTTGATTAACAACAGCCATAAAATAAAGCGCTTATAAAAAGTGAATTAGACATTTTTATCTTTTCTGGTAGCAAACCTACATTAGATTAGTGGTAGGGCTTTGGAATAGGTGTGAAAGATAACTTTCCAAAGATGCAAACAAACATAGCATCTTCAGTTAGGGAGTGTTAAATTCCATTTGCAACATATCATCCTGGGAAGCCCTTCTAACACAAGGGTCAAGCACTAGGTCGCATTGGTGTTGGCAGAGTTACTCACCTTGCTTTGTTGACATCAGTGTAGAGATTGCACGTATTACGGGGATCACTCAGAGGTATACCCATAATTATGAGTGGAAGCCTTTGAGTTGATTTCGGGCTAGATACCCTGCCCTTGCGTGTGGATCGGACTGATGACTGTTCCCCCAGGTTTTATTATTGTTGGTGGTAACCTTAGTGGCCTATCTCTCTAGGTTCTTTACACGAGGTGACTGTGGAGGGGAAAGTCTTCACGGTACCTGGAATCGACGTTGGCCAAACTCACTCGGGCTCCTTGGAGGGTATACCCACGATTATGTGTGGGAGCTTGCACCAAGGTGTAAGTCCATTAAGCAGGTCGTCAACGTAACTTTTCCACCCGCTCCATCTCAGCCCCTTCTTACTTTGTTCCTGCGACGTTGGATTTCATCACCAACTAGTGCGTTCATTGTGAGAAGGTTTTGTTTGCTTGCTTGCTTACTAGATTTTTAGCGTGTGTTGTTTGTTTTCCTTAGCAGACTCTAGATTGGATTTTTTGTTTTTCATGGTGTCAGTTCCCGAAATGACCAATGAAGGAACCTCTGCTCTAGGGGAACCTTTTGTTTTTCCTTCTTACGGAAACATTGGTCCTCCTCACATCGCTACTTTGAACCTTCCAGGTCTCACAATTGGATTGCCGGTGTGGTTTTTTTCTACTCAGGTAATCCCGAATGCAGCAAGTGCTTCGGTTGTAAGCACTTCCCCCCAAGAGCATCAACCTCATGTTGATCCTTCATCGTCTTCACTAGTAAGGTCTTCTTCGCCTTCTTCACTTACAAGGTCGCCTTCCGTTCCATCTTCTTTGTCGAGTGAAAGTTCTGAAGCTAGTAACTCGGTGAATAAGAAGAAGAAGAAAAGAAAGAATAAGAAGAAGAAAATTAAGCAAGGATCCAAACCTCCAACCACTGTCAAACATGTTGGAAAACAACTAGTTACTGTTAATCGTACTAAGAGTGTTGATGATGTCAAGATCACCCAAACAACCCGTAAGCCCAAGTACCCTTGCAGGCTTTGTAAGGGTAGCCATCTTCTTAAGGATTGCTCTGGTCTATCCAAGGTTGTAGAAGCATGGTCTACACATCCTCGCTAACCCATGTCATTAGCCTCTGAACAACATGTTGATGACCTCCCGTCAACTATTCACGATACCATTACCATTGGGAAGAAGAAAAGTAGAGTCAAGTTCCCATGTATGTTATGCAAAGGGAGTCATTTAACTCACCTTTGTCCTCATATGGAAGAAGCCTCGAAATTACTGGAAGACATGACTATTTCACAGCCTCAACTTCCAGCTGCTTATCGCAAGCTTTCTCTCAACCCACCTGTAGTTGATGGAATGATCACTCCGGTCCCTTCATCGGTCAATCCGGTTGATCATGTCATCAATCTGGTCACGTCCTCAGTTGAACCAGTTGACAAAGTGGTTGATCCGATCCCATCCTCGGTCAACCCCACTCTCCTGTTAGAGAGTGAAACCCCAGAGGTCGATTCGTTTCCACCTGTCGAACCCATTCTCCCCTTGGATAATGAAACTCAAGTGGTTGATCTGATCTCTCCATCGGTCGATCCTACTCTCCCGCTAGAGAGTAAACCCGATACTGCCCAAATTTTTCTCATTGATACAGACTCTGCCGTGTCAAGGGGTATTTCTCCTTCTCCCATGGAACCCCCTCCAAGTAATGAGGCCATCCATTTTGATTGGGGTGTGATAACTGGACCTCGTCTTCCCTCTTACATTCCTTTCCAGATTACAGTACAGGTTGGTGGTCGGGACGTTACCAAAACGTTGATAGATGAAGGTTCGTCTGTTACTATTTTGTCTTCTATTGCTTGGAAAGTTTTGGGTTGTCCTTCACTTGCACCGGTTACACAGAATCTGTTAGCTTTTAACAGAAGAACTAGTCAACCTTTAGGGACCCTTCCTCAGTTTCCTGTAACTTTGGGAGGGAAAACGGTCTTTATTGATGTCATGGTAGTCCAAGACCCCTTGGATTTTTCTTTACTCCTTGGGCGATATTATGTCTATGCCATGAAAACTATTGTCTCTACTCTTTTTCGTGTGATATCTTTCCCTCATGATGGACGAGTTGTGACTGTTGATCAACTTTCATTCATTGACCCCGCCTGGATTGCCTCCCTGAATGGTTCTTGTATGCAGACAGTATCGCCCCCACCATAGGTCAATTATGTGACTTTGTCACCCATGGCTTCAACTTCTGATGACTTAGATCCAGTAGTTGACATGGTAATCTCTTTGATAGGGTTGTTAGAGCCTGATCTCTTTACTCCTGTCACGACCCTCGACATGGTGTCCTTCCAGAGTGTGTTTCTTCCTTCCAGTGAAGACCTCTTGGAAGCCATGACCGAGTTTTGTCCCTTGAAATGGTGTCATTCTAGAGCATTGCCCTCTTGGAAACCATGATCAAGAACAGAGGTTTTCGAGGATAGTTTTTGCGTCTCTGTGGCAACCTCGTTAAAAAATGCAACAGAGGTTCCGAGGATAGTTTTTGCATCTCTGAGGAAACCTCGTTAAAAAATGAAACAGAGGTTCTTGAGCATAGTTTTCTAATTTCAAGCTCGTTAAAAAATGAAACCACATGAGGATAGTTTTTTGTCTCTGTGGAAACCTTGTTAAAAAATGAAACAGAGGTTATGACCATAGTTCTTGTTTCTATGTCAAGCTCGTTAAAAAATGAAATAGTTTTCCCCCTCTCTGTTTGAGTCAATTCCTTCGTCTACTATTTGAAGCTTCATTTCATTCTCCTTTGTCGTTGGATGAAACGAAGCTTGGGGGGCATTTGCCTCAGCCTTTGGACTTCATGCTGAAGTTAAGCCGCTAGTTTCTTAAGCTGGGGGCTAAGTACCAACCATCCATGTGTTATGCGTTGGGAAGTCGCAAGCATAGTTTTCTATGGTTCAAGCTTGTGTAAAAATGAAACCACTTACCTCAAGCA
>ML807174.1:44637-58030 GCA_009831015.1 Picea engelmannii
TGTTGTTATATATGAAATAATATTGCTATGATAATTAAATGTGACTAATGATGGATTATGTATCCAAGAAAAAAAATTGTAGTATGGTTGAAGGTGACGATGTTGCAGCTGCACATGAAAACCATCCATATGAAGGGAAAATGAGGATGGTAAAAACAATGATGAAGAGGTCGACGGAAGGAACCTATGAACCTCTACAAGACATAAATAATTGATAATCATCATACCAGTATGCATTCAAGTAATAATAGAAAAAGAATGAATTTGAGTTAGTATTAATAAATAATAATTATAAAATATTATTAAAATAATAAAAAATAGATTAAAAGATGTAAAGAAAAAATTAAAAGTAAAAGTAAAATCAATTAAATTAAAAAAAAAGAAATTACCAAGTCACTTTTGCATTTACTTTTTTAGGTGGATTTGTTTCTCTCAAATCTAAATGATTTTTTCCTTCTATTGGTCAAATACAAGACTAATTTTTGTGGATTCATTGAACCGGCGCTATCAGAAGTTTCACCATGCTTACAGACACACATATTCTTTTCCCCACACTAATTATTAATCATAACTATGAGAAACTGATTATTCGGCTCCCCTCAGACAAAACGTGTTTGATGAAACAATTCCAACTTGACTTTAACACCCGTGGAATTGTTAAATAATATCTTCCTAGACATTCTGCTGACTTTCTATCCGAACAACTGCCAGAAGAAACATCATTACGATTCCATTGAACCGGCATTGTCAGAAGTTTAAAAATGGTTATCACTTACTATATTTTTTCCGGGCATTAATTATTAATCGGTAACTATTCGAGACTAATTGTTCGGTTCCCGTCTCTCTTCACAACATGTGTTCACAAATCGATTATTTTTAAAATGGTGAAAAACTGGTTCGAGTAGGAAATTGACTGATCCCAGAGAGATGGGTGTTCAGATCTGGTTAGGTTGATGTGGAGAAAGTTGAGGTGGCGAGCTTAATGGACCCAGTGGATGAATTTTTATGGAGATAAGGAGTTTTTTTTAAGTCTGGTGCGGTGTATTGAGAAGAGTTAAAGAAGACAAGACTATTGAAGTACAGGTTAGACTCCGTAGTAAATAAAATACTTATGGATGAAGGGATAGTGGCGGGCCATCTATCAAGCCTTGGTTCAGTTGGATGCAGGGAGGACACGAGGACCATTTTGATCATCGATGGCCTTTTTGAATTGGAAGCGACAGGTGGGCATAGGGGTTCATTCTTAGCAAAGAATTTTTCAGAGAGTAGCTTTCTCGAACTTCATACGAGGTTGAAACAGATTGATGTGGATGTAGACTATAACAGAAAGGAGGTGGGACTAAGGATTTCACCTAGAGTCCCCAAAAAACAAACTTTGTACATTTCTGAGGGAAAGGAGAGAGTGGAAGGGGGAGTTGGAACAAGAAGAATTTATGTAGGGCCTGTGCGAAACAAAAGGAGGTTTTGTGAGATTAAACTGTGGAAACCAAGGAGAAAGTGTTCCAATATGGTGTTGGGAAGAGATGTTGGTATGCAAGAGGTCTCTACTATTTCTTTATGTGCACTGGTGGGTCGATTTATATATAGGGAATTGTCTAAGTTTGACATTGACTAGTGGATGGAGGAAAATTGGAAACCATTGTCGAGGTATTCTCCAGAAGTATTTTTGCTAGTTCGTGGGTGGTTTTGTTTCTAGTTTAGAATGGATGCCGACATAGAGAATATTCTATACAGGGTATGGATTTACGACTCTGGTAGTCTTATGGTTAAAATATGGTCACACATTTTTAATCTGGAGAAATATCATTTTATTTTTCTCCACTTATGGGTTCTGCTACCGAACTATCCTCTGGCCTTCTAGAAAATTGAAGCCTATAAGGCAATTGGTGATTCTCTGGGTAAATTCCTTTATGTGGATTCGAAGGTTCTAACTGGAAGGGACTGTAGAGTGGGAAGAATCCTGGTAAAGATATATTTTCATATGGGTTTTCCGGCTGAACTTGAAATCAAATGGAAAGGGCTTGCTTCTATGCAAAGGCTAGAGTATTGGGGGATCTCGTTTCACTACTCACCCTGTAAGGAAGTGGGACATCTAAAGAAATCTTGTCCATGTTTTTTTAAGGAACATTATGAGGTATTTTATCTGTTATCTGAAGAATGGGTTGTGAAACTGGTTGTTTTCTAGAATTCACCTGGAAAATCTATCTCTCTTCAAGAGGGGGTTTCTAAAGCATTGAATTTGGATTCCATCTCAATTATCGGTAAGATACAAATATTTTCTCCAAACCCTTTTTCTTGTTGTACTTTTAATGATTTATAGATGTTTCTAGGTGTTTGTTTGGATAGCTCTTGGTTTGCCTCTTCTCCTTCGTTGCGTGAGAGCTATATAATTCTTAATGTTCTTGAAGCTTTTAATCAAGGGGATTTATGTTCAGGGGTTTTGGGTTTTGGGTCAGGATCAGAGGTTGGTTTTAAGGAGGTAGAGATTTCTACTAGAAGTTTTGGGATGGGCTTGGAGGGGGAGAGCTCTCCTGTTGGGGATGGATATCATGTGGGGGAGGTGAATTTGACGAAGTGATGCAGCCGCACTCCTCGGAGCACGTCTGCTTCCTCGATACCTTCTCCACTCACGGCCCGAAGAACACAAAGGTTCTTCTAATTCCCTATCGGGAACTTTCCTTACCCATAGTAACTCTTCCAAGTGATATCCCTTAGTGAAAAGGAAATCAGAACTCGCGGCTTCACAAGTTCACTGTCTATATCTGGGCTCTCAAATCCCCAAGACCCGATGGCCAGTCAACGCTGACTTTCTCTCTCCTTATCGGGACTTCTTCTCTATCGCGATTTTGCAACTCGCGACGACATGGACTTTGAATTGTCGACTCCCGATACCCGATGCACCGAATCTCCGATGCGCACGTGTGAATTAACCTTTCCACACCCCGTCACTTCAATCGGGATTTCAGAATTCGCAGGATCGTGAATTCTAGTGCCAAAGGATTCGAGACTTACCTTTTCCTGATTCTCGACACTATGCCACTTGTCCTCCACTATCTCTGGCTGTGGCCCACATGACCCTTCCATCGGGATATCGCGGATCGCAATTCCAAGTTGCAAGAGTTCTCTACCTTCGAAAACTTCGATGCTCCGAACCCCAGCTCTCCGGGATCCCCTGACACGTGTCTTGCTGATGGATGGTTTTGATCTTGTAGGGATATCACGGATCGCGATATCACAATACTTTTTGCACAACTTTGGAGCTTCGACTTGCGATTTGCCGATACACGATATCACGTGTAGATCTGACGGCTCCTATGGCACGGATCGACAGCCCTGCCCCTCCTGAGCTTGAATATTTCCTATGCATGTGCCTATAGCTTCCCTGCACCTCAACAAGATCCAACAACTCATGGCAATTCGCGAAATCTCCTCAGAGGATTTCGACCGTCCGTTCTCCTGGTGATGATTCTGTGGAATGGAGAAAAAGATGTCTCCCCACGAGACTCGTTCGTCCGCTCGCAAGTCGACGATGCTTCTACAAGCCTTCAATAGAAGCTTCCCTGCACTTATCCTTCGGTGAATTCAAAGGCCTATTCCTCTTGAGATTTTCCACACTTTCTCAGTGTCTTAGGAAAAGAGAACCTTTTGCATGCATTCCTTACGGCAACCCTTCAACCTCGACTGAGTGTTGAAGTCACTCGACTCTGTCCACTCCTGCAGCAGCAGTTTTCTAACCCTTTGCTCAGAATCGAAACTCTGAGACTTAGCTTGGCCTTCGAACTCCTTGCAAAACACTGTGCCTAACTGCACCTTCGAGGAAATGAGAACAAAAGATAACTCTAATTGAACCCTTCTGTCAACGCACTCCTTGCGGACAATTCAACTGCACTCCTTGCAGGAATCCTCTGGCTCAATTAGAGAAACAATTGAAACTCATCCACTCTTCCTTCCAGCCTTCAATTCAACCATGAAATCACATACACAGCATATAAAAGAAAATTCATGAAAGGAAGAAAACATTCATGAGCATAATGTCAATACACAAAGAAATAACACAAACCATGAATTTGAATCAAAGCTTTCTTCTATTAATTCAAATGTCTATAAATGGGTGTTCTTCATATGATTCTCTGCAATGCTCTTCTCTTCTGAATTCTTATTCCAATAATGTTACAATGTACAAATGAGGGTGTCTATATCCGTTTTCCCTCTTGGACTCTAAACTATCAAATCTAGAATTAAAATCCTATCTACCAGCATTAACTATATTAAATGCCGACTATCTAACTAAGGACGAGAGCTTAAAGGCTCAAGGTCCATTACAATATACAAAGTGCGCCTTCATAAATGGCTTCATTAAAGACTTGCGCAACAATCCCAAAGTGTTTTCAAAATTTGGTGTTGGCTTGTCCAACTGTCTTCCGCTCCCACGCTGGCTCGCTTGATGAGTCGATGATGCTCCTGCATCATACTCCTCGCCTTGAAAACTTTCATGGGCTCCTACCCATGAGCTCCTACACGGTCTGTCCATGCTTCTATATCACTACTTCAGTTTCCCAGCTGGCATCTTCCACTGGGTGATTCTTCCATTTAACCAGATACTCGAAGTATTACTTCCACCTGGTCCTCTTACCCACTCTCTTGTCCAGTATGCATTCCATTTGTGGCTTCTCTGCAACTTGCAATTGTTTCACCCACTGGATTACTGGTTCCTTAGTCCCAGTATCTACTTCTCCAGCCCTGTATGGGTATAAATCTGTTATATTGAATATCATAGATATTTCGATGCCGTCCGACAACTCGATCTCATAAGAATTTTCCCCGAATTTCTTCAGGACCCTGCATGCCCCGATTTTCTTCATTTTCGGCTTATTGTATGTTCCCCTTGGGAACCTTTCTTTCCTCAAGTGCGCCAGAACTAGATCACCAACTTCAAACTGAAGTTGTCTCCGATGATGATCTGCCCTACGCTTGTATTCTTGACTCGATTTCAGCAATCACTCCTTCACTCTGTTGTGAAGTTCTTTCATCGCCTCAGCGAATTCTTCTGCACTAGCACTACTAGTAGCAGTCTGTTTTGAATCCTTTAGTTCAGATACTCCTCTCGGCTGCATACCATATACAACCTGAAATGGACTTTGGCCTGTACTCTGATTCACTGAATCATTGTATGCGAACTCTGCCTGTGGTAATATGTTATCCCAACTGCTATGGTGCTCTGTCACCAAGCTTCTCAGTAAGTCTCCCAATACAAAATCCATGCTAATCGCCTCCCATGGCCTCTCTGGTATGGGCAATGGTTGATAAAAACCTGCATTCTGCTTTCTCCCCTTCGAATGCTAGCAAATTCTACACCTGTCAACAAATCTCTTGACATATGCTCGCATGCCTGGCTAAAAATATGACTCATTCAGCTTTGCAAATGTTTTTTCATGGCCAAAATGTCCTGCTAAGCCACCACTGTGTTTCTCCTTCAACAGATTATCCCTCATGGAGCATTTTGGGATACAGAGTTGATTGCCTCTGAACAACAACCCTTCCTGGATCATATAATCTATCCAAGGACTTCTGTCTCTGAGAATTGGATTCTCAGCTGCTTCATACGCTTCTCCAAAGTCTGCATCACCTGCGTACATGTCCATGAGATTCTCAAAACCCAATGTTTTGACTTGGAACTCCTGCAACAACAAACACTTCCTGCTCAAAGAATCAACCACTTTGTTAGCAGTACCCGAAATATGCTTAATCACAAATGTGAAATTCTGCATAGACTTTATCCATTTTGCATGCTTCTGATTCAACTTCTCCTGTCGAGTCACAAACTGCAATGCATGGTTGTCATTGTACAACACAAATTCTTTTGGGATCAAGTAATGCCTCCACTTTTTCAATGCCTGTATGATAGCATAGAATTCCTTATCATACGTGGAGTACTTCAGTTTTGCCTCATCCAGTTTCTTGCTGAAATATGCAACTGACCTGTCTTCCTGACTCAAGACCGCTCCTATGGCAAACCCGCTTGCATCACATTTCACCTAAAATGTCTTTTGGAAATCTGGAAACACCAAAACTGGTCATTCCGTGATCTTCCGCTTCAACATATTGAAGCTCTTCTCAGCCTCGACTGTCCAATGAAAAGACTTATGCTTCTTCTTCACTGTATCCATCATCGCTGCGCTAATTCCACTGAAATTGCTGATGAATTTTGGGTAGAAACTAGCCAAACCATGGAAACTTCTCACCTCAAAAATGTTTCTCGGTGATGGCCAATTCTTGATCACTTCCACATTATCCGGATCCATCTTCAACTCATTAGCCGAAATAACAAAACCCAAATATATGAGCTTTGTCTTCATAAATGAGGACTTCTTCATATTAATCAACAGCTTCTCCTGCTGTAGCTTCTTCATCACAATGGCCAAATGCTCCAGATGTTCAGCCTCTGATTTACTGTAAATTAGTATATCATCCAGATAAACAATGACGAACTTCCCGATGAACTCCCGCGGGACTTCATTCATCAGTCTCATAAAAGTACTTGGTGCGTTTGTCAAGCGAAACGGCATAACAAGCCATTCATACAAACCTTCGTTTGTCTTGAATGTTGTTTTCCACTCATCGCCTTCCCTCATACGAATCTGGTGGTATCCACTTTTCAAATCTATCTTTGAAAAATAATTTGCCCCACTTAGGCAATCCATGAAATCATACATTCTTGGCAATGGAAATCTATACCTGATGGTTATCTTGTTGATCGCTCTTGAGTCGGTGCAGATCCTCCAGCCTCCATCTTTCTTTAGACTGAGTACTGTCGGAACAGCACATCGACTCAAGATTTCTCTGACCAATCCCTTGTCCACTAGCTCCTGGACCTGCTTCTTGACCTCCTCATTTTCTTGCGGCGTCAACTTATATGCAGCTTTATTCGGAAAACTAGCTCCTGGTATGAGGTCTATGTGATGACTAACACTCCTCATCGGTGGAAACAAATGAGGTAATTCATCCACTATGATGTCAACGAACTCTTCCAACAGTTCCTGAACTTCATCTGGTAGATCATCCACTCTTGTGCTAGTCAGAACAATTCTTGGCTTTCTGACCACAAAGAATTGTGGACCTTCCTTCTTCTTCACCTCTGTAAGAAGTTCCTTCCCACTCATGAGAAGTACGGTGTTGCTCACTTCCGACTTCACCTCTTTATCCTTGATCGGAAGCAACATATGGGTCCTCCCATTCTTCTCCAGGGTATATGTGTTCATTCTCCCATCATGAATCACATTTCTGTCATATTTCCATGGTCTACCCAGCAATAAATGACATACATCCATGGGAATAACATCACATAAAATCTTATCATTATACCCACCTATTTTGAACTCAACCAAGCATTGTTTAGTAACAGTTACCTGGTGTCCTTTTTGTAGCCACGAAACTCTATATGGGCTCGGATGATCAGTCGTCTCCAGCTCCAACTTCTCTACCATTTCGGTTGAAACGAGATTATCTGTGCTACCGCTGTCCACTATAACCTTGCACACCCTATTCCTGGTCTTGCAAGCTGTTCTGAATAGTCTGGTCCTTTGGACTGAGCTTTCCTGCACCTCCTTCTCGGGTGTTAAGAGAACTTTATGCATCATCAACGATTTTCCGCCTTCTGCGTCTTTAGCCTCAACATCTCGCCTCTGCGCCTCGGTAATGTGAGCTTCTCCAATGTCCTTCTTTTTCTCTGGACACTCGTATGACTTGTGCTTGTTCTTTCTGCATGTGAAGCATGTGATGACTCCACCTCTTCCTCTTCCTCTACCTCTAGTACGAGGAAAAGTGTTTGCGTCAGCATAATCTCCCTTCTGCTCTGTATGCTGCCCTCTCTGTTAAATGTATGGCCCTTTCTGTGAGGTCCCACCTCTTTCAACCTTACCCTGAGGTTTATTCCATTCCTCCTTGGGCTTCTGGTATTTGTCCTGGGAAACCGCTTTGCCTCTGGGCTGACTCCTGCCTCGCCCTCACTGACTCTGTTTTTGGCTTAGCTTCTCTTCGGCTTTCAGAGCCATCTGATAAGCATCCTCCACCGTCCTGATGGTAACCATGATTAATTCATCCTGAATGTCGTATCTCAGACCATTCAGATATCTGGCAACCTTCTCATCATCACTCTCCCGATGACCTTCTCTGATGTTCAGTCGATAGAATTCCTCAGTGTATTCTTTCACTGTCATCATCTTCTGTCTCAGGTTCTGCATCCTCCTGAACAGAGTAATTTGGTAGTCTCTCAGGATGAACTTTGCCTTCATCTTCGCAATCATTTGATCCCAACTCTTGATATTCTTCTTTCCCTTGCAGCGTCTGTCAGCTTGTAGCTCATCCCACCACAATGCTGCATGTCCTTTCAAGCGCATGATAGCATGCTTGACTTTCTTATCCTCTTCAACATCCTCATAGTCGAAGTATGTATCGAGAGCTCTTATCCAATCTAGTAGCTCTTCTGCATCTAGATTTCCCTCATAAACTGGAGTTTCCATCTTGGCTTTTTCACCCATCCGTGCGATAGATTTAATCAGTCGCTCAGTTGATGCATCTTCAGCTGCAACTTCTTCTTCACGTTCAGCTTCAATTTCACTGTCGGAATCACTCAGATCCCCTGCACTAGCTGTGCGTCTTTGAGTTGTTTCCATGTCTTCAAGTCTCGCTTGGAGATCTCTCATCTGTCTCTCCATTTCTGGATTGACTACCTGCCTGCCTCTTCTTCGCACTTCCCTATCTTCTGGGTCAGGTGATTGTCTTTCTCTTCTGGGCGGCATGGAAAATTCTCTTCTCTACTACAGAAAGCAAAGAGATATTCCCGCTCTGATACCACTCCTGACGCAACCACACTCCTCGGAGCACGTCCGCTTCCTCAAGACCTTCTCCACTCATGGCCCGAAGAACACAAAGGTTCTTCTAATTCCCTATCGAGAACTTTCCTTACCCACAGTAACTCTTCCAAGTGATCTCCCTTAGTGATCGGGAAATTGGAACTCACGGCTTCCCAAGTTCACTGTCTATCTCTGGGCTCTCAAATCCCCAAGACCTAATGGTCAGTCAACGCTGACTTTCTCTCTCCTTATCGGGACTTCTTCTCTATCGTGATTTCACAACTCGCGACAGCATGCACTTTGAATTGCTGACTCCCGATACCCGATGCACCGAATCTCCGATGCGCATGTGTGAATTAACCTTTCCACACCCCGTCACTTCAATCAGGATTTGGGAATTCGCGGGATCGCAAATTCTGATGCCAAAGGATTCGAGACTTACCTTTTCTCGATCCCCGACACTATGCCACCTGTCCTACACTATCTATGGTTGTGGCCCACATGACCCTTCCGTCGGGATATCGCAGATCACGATTCCAAGTTGCAAGAGTTCTCTGCCTTCGAAAACTCCGATGATCCGAACCCCAACTCTTCGAGATCCCCTGACACGCGTCTCGCTGATGGAAGGTTCTGATCTTGTCGGGATATCATGGATCGCGATATCGCAATACTTGTTGCACAACTTTGGAGCTTCGACTTGCGATTTGTTGATACACGATATCACGTGTAGATCTGACAGCTCCCATGGTACGGATCGATGGCCCTGCCCCTCCTGAGCTTGAATATTTCCTATGCCTACACCGATAGCTTCCCTGCACCTCGACAAGATCCAACAACTCATGAAAATTCGTGAAATCTCCTCAGAGGATTTCAACCGTCCGTTCTCCCGGTGATGATTCTGCGAAATGGAGAAAAAGATGTCTCCCCACGAGACTCGTTCATCCGCGTGCAAGTCAGCGACGCTTCTGCAAGCCTTCAATAGCAGCTTCCCTGCACTTATCCTTCGGTGAATTCAAAGGCCTATTCCTCCTGAGCTTTTCCACACTTTCTCAGTCTCTTAGGAAAAGATAACCTTTTGCATGCATTCCTTGCGGCAACCCTTCAACCTCGACTGAGTGTTGAAGTCACTCAACTCTGCGCACTCCTGCAACAGCAGTTTTCTAACCCTTTGCTCAGAATCGCAACTCTGAGACTTAGCTTGGCCTACGCACTCCTTGTATGACACTGTGCCTAGCTGCACCTTTGAGGAAATGAGAATAAAAGCTAACTCTAATTGAACCCTTCTGTCAACGCACTCCTTGCGGACAATTCAACTGCACTCCTTGCAGGAATCCTCTGGCTCAATTAGAGAAACAATTGAAACTCATCCACTCTTCCTTCCAGCCTTCAATTCAACCATGAAATCACATACATAGCATATAAAAGAAAATGCATGAAAGTAAGCAAACATTCATGAGCATAATGTCAATACACAGAGAAATAACACAAACCATGAATTTGAATCAAATCTTTCTTCTATTAATTCAAATGTCTGTACATGGGTGTTCTTCATACGATTCTTTGCAATGCTCTTCTCTTCTGAATGCTTATTCCAATAATGTTACAATGTACAAATGAGGGTGTCTATATCCGTTTTCCCTCTTGGACTCTAAAGTATCAAATCTAGAATTAAAATCCTATCTACCAGCATTAACTATATTAAATGCCGACTATCTAACTAAGGACGAGAGCTTAAAGGCTCAAGGTCCATTACAATATACAAAGTGTGCCTTCATAAATGGCTTCATTAAAGACTTGCGCAACAATCCAAAACTGTTTTCAAAATTTGGTGCTGGCTTGTCCAGCTATCTTCCGCTTCCGCGCTGGCTCGCTTGATGAGTCGATGATGCTCTTGCATCACGAAGACAGAGGAGGATTTTGTTCTTTTGAAGGCACCGGGTCTTTCTGCCTATAAGGATTCTTCTTTCCTTTTCTCTGATGTGGAACTAGTCATGGAGAAAGGGCTTTCATGCTCAGAGTTTTTGGGTCTTCCTTTTGTCGTTGTTCTGGAGGGGGTTGGCTCTCCTATGGGGGAGGTAGTTTTAACGAAGTTAGAGGAGGATTATGGTCTTTTAAAGCACCTTGATTTTTTGTCTATAATATTTCCACGTGTATTTCCTCAGATCCAGAACTTTTGGTGGAGAAAGGACTTTCATGCTCGGGGGTTTTGGGTCTTCCATCTATCCCTGGTTTGGAGGATTCCTTTTCACAGGATGAGGTATCGAGAGGTATTAGGGAAGGGGGTTTTTCATAGGTAGGGGGTATTATAACTCTTCAAAAGTGTTTTGGTTCTGTGGATGATTTTTTTGAGCTAAATCCTTTGGAGCACTTTGCTTCAAAATTTTTAGACGAATCTTTAACTACTTTTATCCCGTCTTGTAAAGAAGGGTTGAGACGTACTCCTCTCCAGATATTTTCAGGGGGGGAGTCTTATTCTCCTTCTTTATCCAAGTTAAATATTGGCACTTCAAATGAGGGAGATAGAGATGGGAGGAAGAAAAAGGAGCTTTCAGAAAGGAAGGGGGTTGTTTCTGGAGTTTTAGAAAAACAATTTTCTCCAGTCAAAACAAGAAGTGCGAGGTAACTTGTGAAGGACGATAGTATTGAGGTTTCTTTTATGCATAGTTTGGAAGGTCCAAGGGAACTTAAAGAACATAAATATCTAGTGAGGGGTAACAAATTATTGTGGTCTCACTGAATGTTAGAGGAGTTGGGGGTGCTACAAAATTTTTATCCTTTAAAAGGTTGATTGAACTGGTAAAACCAAATGTTTTTCTAGTACAGGGAACTATGGTTTGTGGGAACAAATCAAGAGAGATGTTCTCTAATCTATTACCTCTGTGGAAGTTTTGTGCGGTGGATTCAATTGGGATATTAGGGGGACTGCTTTCTGTGTGCAATCCTAAATAAGATAATTTCGATGCTTTTCTGACTCCTTCAGGAATCCTATTAGATGGTTTTGCAACGGTTCTCAATAATGATCTAAAGTTGGTAAATTTTTACAGGCCCTATGGGAATATATAGTTGTTCTGGGACAATTTGAAGTTGGATGGTATTATGAAGGATCCTGATTTAATATTGGGAGGTGATTTGAATTCTACTATTTCTGGGAGGGAAATTTGGGGCCATTGCACAAGGAGGGATCTATTGGCTTCTGTCTTTAATCAATTATTTCAGGATGAAGGGATAATAGATGTTGAACCGGTTAATATCTTTCCAACATGGAGGAATGGGAGAGGGGATCAAGATTAATTTGCAAATAGGCTAGATCACTTTTTAATTAGTGAAAATATGGAGTTTGTGGGTCTCCGATATAGGTCATGGGTGGTAAATGTTAAAATTTCTAATCATATGCCTGTGGTTTTACAATTTAACCAAGAGTAGGAAAATATAAAGTTTCCTTTTAAATTTAATTTGGTTTGGTTAATTGAACCAAATTTTGTTAATCTAGTTTGCTCGAATTGGCACAAGTTAGTGACTTTAGAGTAATCTTTTCCAATGGATTCACTAGTTCTAAAATTAAAATTGATGAAATATTTGGTTATTAAATGGGAGCGGAATAAGAAGAAAAAATATAAAGAGGAATTAGTCCAGCTGGAAGTGGACTTCGAAAATATTTACTCTGCACTTCCTGGGAGTTATGAGAGGGATACTGATAGGGTTTTTGTTTCAGAGAAAGAGAGGAGGAAACTGAAATTGTTAAAGCAAGAGGAGGAGACTTGGAGACAAAAAAGTAGAGTTACCTAGCTTGCTTATGGAGGCAGGAATACAAAGTTTTTTCACTCTTTTGCCAACTTTAGAAGACAAAATAATTATATATGGGATATCAGGAAGGAAGATGGATCTTTAGCTACAAGTCAGAAGGAATTATAAGAGGAAGTCGGTTTGTATTTTCAGAATAAATTTAAAACACAGGAGAATCTCTCTATTGTTCATCAACTGGAAGTTATTAAAGCTTACCCTAGACTTTTTTCTTTGGAAGACTGAAAGAGAACTGTCGATCCTATTCTATTATCAAAGGTGTTGGCTACTTTGAAAGGTTTTGTTGCTTCAAAAAGTCCTGGGTCGGATGGCTGGACTGTTGAATTTGGAATTCTTCAATATCTTGGGTCCTGAATTGTTGGAAGTGGTGGAGGAGTCCAAACTAAAGGGGAAGGTAAATGGGGCTCTCAATGCAACATTTCTTTCTCTTATTTTGAAAACTAATAAGCTTGACTCTTTTGCAGGTTTTAGACCCATTTCTCTGTGTAATTTGATTTATAAGTTAATTACAAAAACGATTGCTACTAGAATCAAATATTATCTCTCAAAAGGTATTTCAAAGGAACAATTCGGATTATTGGAGAATAGGAAGATTACATATGCAATTGGAGTGGCTCGGGAAGCTCTTCATAACATAAAGATAAAAAAAAATCGAAAGCTTTGGTTCTAAAATTAGATATGATGAAAGCTTATGATAGAGTTGATTGGAGGTTTCTCAGATTAGTTTTACTCCATATTGG
>ML807174.1:58080-70599 GCA_009831015.1 Picea engelmannii
CAATTGGAGTGGCTCGGGAAGCTCTTCATAACATAAAGATAAAAAAAAATCGAAAGCTTTGGTTCTAAAATTAGATATGATGAAAGCTTATGATAGAGTTGATTGGAGGTTTCTCAGATTAGTTTTACTCCATATTGGTCTCTACCTAGAAGCTACTGATTGGATTATGGGGTGTGTCAACTCAACAAATTTCTCTGTCCTAATTAATGGTAGTCCTTCTAGTTTCTTTAGAATTTCTAGAGGATTATGGCATGGTTTTCCTCTTTCTCCTTTGTTGCTTTTGCTTATTGTTGAATGTCTAAGTAGAATTCTTTTGAATCTTGTTGAAGATGGTAAAATTGAAGGAGTCTTGGTAGAAAAATGAATTAGGCTTACTCACTTGTTGTTTGTGGATGATATTATTTTATTTGGAAAAGGTTCTTTGGCTGAATGGAAAGTCATAAAGGAGGCTCTTGACTTGTTTTAAAATGCTACTGGAATGACTTTCAGTTCAAAAAAATCACAATTTTTGGAAGCAGGTTGGTCGGGGAGGAATTATTACTGTTAAAAGAATTATTCCTTATGAGGTAAAATTTTTAGAAGAAGGTTTTAAATATTTGGGGTTTTTTCTTAAGCCTAACTACTACTCTGTAAATGATTGGAGGTGGTTGCTGATTAAAGTGGAAAAATGAATCACAAAATGGTGTCATATATAGCTCACTTTAGGAGGTAGATTTGTTCTTGTTAAATCAATTAAATCAATCTTGGAAAGCATTCATGTATATTGGCTCACTTTTAATACCCAATTCCAAGCATCAACATTACGATTATCATTTGGCTACCTCCAATTTAAATGATTTTTTCCTCTGATTAGTCAAATACAAAGCTAAGTCTTTTGGATCTATTGAACAAGTTTCACAATGCTTGCAAATGCAATTTTTTTTTCCCGACAATAATTATTATTCGGTAACGATTCGAGACTAATTGTTCGGTTCCCCCCTCTCTCTCTCCACAACACACGCTTGCAAATGCAATTCTGACTTGACTTTTAATACCCGCAGAATTATTAAATAATATATTTCCGTGGGCAAAATGGGGTTTGACAACACATAGGAGTATGCTATCTGACTTGACTTAAACCCGGCGGAATTATTAAATAATATATTGTCGTGGAAGAGACAAGGTTCTGATGACTTTCCAGAAGAAATTTCTTTGAACTGACGCTTTCAAAAGTTTCAAAATGGTTACCAAGGTCCTACTATCATTTTTTCTCGGCATTAATTATTATTCGAATGGAATTCACGAGGCAATTTGTCCAAATTTTATGGTTCAAAATTTCTCCTACCCATCAACTTTCGACACTGAAGTTGTCCTGTGTGGTTTTGAAATCCCTACCCTACATGACCCTCTATCGACAACACACATTTGACAAAACAATTCCAACTTGACTTTAACACATGTGGAATTCATGGGGCTAAAGTTTTCTATGTGTATATTGACTTTGGAATCTTTGGTACTGGATTGAGGCACCTGGCACATCATGACACATCTTTGTTTTCAACTGGTTCTTTTGAAAAGGACTAAAAAACAAGGACAAATAGTGAGGGAACATATTTGAAGAACAAAAGAAAAAGAGGCCTCTCATAAAAAACATGCGATTCACAACTTGGCAAAATTTGTTTAGAGCATCACAATGCAACTACTTTCTTCTATGAAAACATATTTAAAGGACTTGGATGATAATTTTCTTGTTTGATATAATTTCAAAGATTGACTAATTATATGAATGTGTTTTCTTTGTGAGGCAAGTATTAAATAATTGAGCCTCATCTTATACATAGCATAAAATTGAATAATTACTTGAATCGGGTGACTACTGGCGGGAGGCACCAGGACGATGGCATAAGTGGCAGTGACCCAACTTTTAAAATCTACGTGAGGGTTTTGGCCATTGTTTGCATGCTCCCCTCCATGTCTTCATTTAATTCAATCTTTCCCAGTCCTCATCCATGATCAAATGAACCCTGCTCGCTCGTCAATGATTTACTATCACCGTCAGAGGTGGTGGAGGTGTACTAGTTGCAGGGGTTCGAATAAATGATGGGAAAGATTCCTTTTATGAGCACCAGTGACCATATCGTCCCTTTCCTAACCATCATAATTGTTGAGCATGGGAAGCAATTTCTAAATATGGGTCGGAATTCATCTCTGGTTATTGATTTCGATTGTGTTTTTCTTCCTGATTGTGTCTGGAGGTGTTTGGGTCTGTTTCTATGGGATCCTATGGCTCCACGAGTAGGTTGTGCCAAGGATTATGTTGTTAGAAATACCAGAGTGACGCTTTCTATGGAGGCAGCAACAACCCATTATTAGAACTTTATTCCCCCTATAACTAACGAGGTCATGCATCCACTAGAGGATAAGGTGAAGTTGGTTCGAGCTTACCAGGCGTGTATGAGCAAGTGGGCGAAATAGTCCTAGACCTTGGCTACACTAGCAATAGAGATATAAAGTTTCATCACATTGTGGAGCTTTATTGGCATGCAAAAACCATGGTGGTCCAAGGAATGCTACCAAAAGAGCAGGACTACGAAAAATTTGTCCATAGGTTGGAGACTCTTGAGAGCTAGAACAAGTTGTTTTCATTGTGATTTCTTGGTTGGTTAAGCATAATGGAGGTTCTCTTCAACCAACTGAGGAAATTGGTCTGCAAGCGGGATCAATTCCGTCTACTTAGGTTATTGGGATCGATGTGGGTCGATCCAAGGCACCGGCTCAGTTTCATGCTCTGGATGATTGGGCCTTACTATGTCTCTTATGGACTGGGTTTCTGGTGTTTTATGGTCTCTGTAAGCCTCTTTAGCATTCCTAGAATTTATGGTTTGATTTTATCAATCTATGGTCTTTATTACGCTACTTTAGACTGAACTGCTTATGCATTATTTTTGAAAGTGACGCAGCCGCACCCTCACTGGCACGTCCGCTTCAACAGGATCTTCAACTTCTTCCTCGGCCCGAAGAACTCAAAGGTTCCTCTAATTCCCTATTGGGAAATTTCCTTACCCACAACAACTCTTCAAGTGATTCCCCCTTAGAAATCGGGAAATCGGGTTTCGTGATTTCGCGAATCCTATGGTCACGTGTTTCATGCTTCATGATTCCCCGAAACCTGATGCGAATTGATGTTGACTTTCTCCCCTGCTATCGGAGTTCTCCCTATCAAGGAATCGCTACTCGCGACATCAACTAATGGAATTTCCAACCTCTGAACCCCGATGTGCCGATACCCCAATGCACATGTGTGGATTGACTTTTCCACCTCCCGTCACCTTTGTCAGGATTTCAGGATTCGCGGGATTGCGATTCCTTATGTCAATTGACTCAGGACTTCCCTTTTCTTGATCCCCGATATGGCACACCACCTGTCTTCCGCTAACCCTGATTATGGCCCACACGACCCTTCCGTCAGGATATCGCATTTCACGACTCCAATGTGCAAGAGTTTCTTAACTTTGGAAACCCTGATTCTCCGAACCCCGACTCCTCAGGATCTCCTGACACGCGTCCCAACAATGGACGGTTCTGGGCTTGTCGGGATACCACGTATCGCGATATCGCAATTCTCGTTGTGAACTTTTGAGACTTCACCTTGCGAGTCCCCGATACACAATTCTACGTGTAGATCCTACGGCTCCTATGGCACAGATCAACGGCTCTGCCCCTCCTGAGCTTCAACCCTTGGATGTTATCACTATAACCTCTTGGTACTTCTGCAAGATTTAACGACCCTCAGAATTTCATGAAATTTCCTCAGAGGAATTCGTCCATCCGTTCTACCTTTTCGTAAATCCACGGGGTGACTGAGTATCTCCTTGCGAGACTGGCTCGCCCACTCGCCAACCTGTGACGTCCTTGCAACTTCAAGTCACACTTATCTATGCTGATCTTCAGCAACTCAGAGGCCTATCCTTCCTGAGCTTTCCTCAATTACTTTCAACCTCAAAGAGGTTCTTTGCACGCACTCCTTGTGGCAGTTCTCAAACACTTCTAAGTGTCGAGTTCTTTTGTCTCTGCACACACCTGCAGTAGCAGTCCTTCAATACTTCGCTCAGTTTCATGACTGAGACTCTCCTTAGCCTGTGCACTCCTTGCACGGATCGTATAACCCAATTTCACTCATGGGTGAATGAGAACAAGAGCTAACTATCTGAGCCTTCTGTCAATGCACTCCATGCAGACGACTTCAACTGCACTCCTTGCAGGAATCCTTGCTCAAATAGAGAAACAATTGTAACTCATTCCACTTCTTCACGGATTTCAATCTCAACACATGAAATCACATACACAGCATATAAAAGCAAATATATGACAGGAAGTAGACATTCATGAGCATATCAACATCAACATAGAGAATCGACACAAACCATGAAATTGAATCAGAGTTCTTCTATTAATTCAAATGCCTGTACATGGGTGTTCTTCATACATTTCTCTGCTTGCTCTTCTGCTCTTCTTGAATTGATAATGTTACAATGTACAAGTGAGGGTGTCTATATCCGTTTTCCCTCTCGGACTCTAGGCTATCAAATCTAGAATTAAATTCCTATCTAACTGCATTAATTCTATTAAATGCCGACTATCTACTAAAGGATGAGAGTTATCCACTCAAGGTCCATTACAATATACAAAGGCGCCTCCTCTTAAATGACTCATTTAAGATTTGTGCAACAGTTTCCAAGGAAATTTCAAAATTTGTGCTGGCTTATCCAGCTGTCTTTCTGCTTCCGCGCTGGCTCGCTTAATGGTTCGATGATGCTCCTGCATCATACTCCTTGGCTTGAAAACTTTCATGGGCTCCTGTCCATGAGCTCCTGCATGGTCTATCCATTCTTTTGTATCACTGCTTCACTCTCCCAGCTGGCATCTTCAACTAGATGATTCTTCCACTTGACCAGATACTCAAAGTATTCTTTTCTCCTGGTCTTCTTACCCACTCTCTTGTCCAGTATGCACTCCATCTGTGGCTTCTCTGCAATTGGCAATTGTTTCACCCATTGGATCACTGGTCCCTCAGATCCAGTTTCTGCTTCCCCTACTGCATATGGGTATAAATCTGCGATATTGAATATCGGAGATATTCCGATGCCATCCGACAGTTTGATCTTATAATCATTTTCTCCGAATTTCTTCAGGACTCTGCATGGCCCAATTTTCTTCATTTTCAATTTGTTGTATGTTCCCCTCGGGAAACTTTCCTTCCTTAGATGTGCCAGAACCAGATCACCAACTTCAAACTGAAGTTGTCTCCAATGTTGATCTGCTCTATGCTTGTATTCCTGATTTGAATCTACCAGTCGCTGCTTCACCCTGCCATGAAGTTCTTTCATCGCCTCAGCGAATTATTTTGCACTAGAACTGCTAGTCGCAGTCTGTCCTGAATCCCTCAGTCCAAAAACTCCTCTCGGCTGCATCCCATACACAACCTGAAATGGAATTTTTCCTGTACTCCTGTTCACTGAGTCATTGTATGCAAACTCTGCTTGTGGCAATATGCTATCCCAGCTGCTATGGTGCTCTGTCACCAAGCTCCTCAGCAAGTCTCCTAGACTTCTGTTGACCACTTCTGTTTTCCCATCCATCTATGGATGATAAGCAGAACTAAATGCCAAGTTAGTCCCTAGCTTCTTCCATAAGGTCCTCCAAAAATTCCTTATGAATTTTGTGTCTCTGTCCGAAACTATACTTTTCGGCAACCCATGAAGTCGAACGATCTCTTTGAAAAACAAATTTGCAATGTGCGTCGCATCGCTGGTCTTCTGGCATGGAATGAAATGTGCCATTTTAGAAAACCTATCCACTACTACAAAGACAGAATCAAATCCTCTCTTCATCCTCGGCAACCCCAATACGAAATCCATGCTTATTGCCTCCCATGGCCTCTCTGGTATGGGCAATGGCTGATAAAATCCCGCATTCTGCTTCCTTCCCTTCGAATGATGGAAAAATCTACATATGTCAACAAATCTCTTGACTTCTGACCGCATCCCTGGCCAAAAGTAAGACTCGCTCAGCTTCGTGAATGTTTTGTCATGGCCAAAATGTCCTGCTAAGCCCCCACTGTGTTTCTCCTTCTACAGGTTCTCCCTCATGGAGCAATTTGGAATGCACAATTGATTGCCTCTAAACATCAATCCCTCCTGGATCATATAATCTATCCACGGGCTTCTGTCTCTGAGAACTGGATTCTCAGCTGATTCATATGCTTCTACAAAATCTGCATCTCCTGCATACATGTCCCTGAGATTTTGAAAACCCAATGTTTTGACTCGGAATTCCTGCGGCAACAAACACTTCCTGCTCAAAGAATCAACCACTTTGTTAGCAGTACCTGAAATATGCTTAATCACAAATGTGAAATTCTGCATATACTCTACCCATTTACCATGTTTCTGATTCAACTTCTCTTGTTGACTCACAAACTGTAATGCATGATTATCACTGTACAATACAAATTCTTTTGGGATCAAGTAATGCCTCCACTTATTCGGTGCCTGTATGATAGCATAGAATTCCTTATCATATGTGGAGTACTTCATTTTTGCCTCATCTAGTTTCTCACTGAAATATGAAACTGGTCTGTCTTCCTGACTCAAGACCGCTCCTATGGCAAACCCGCTTGCATCACATTTCACCTGAAATGTTTTCTGGAAATCCGGTAACACCAAAACCGGTTGTTCCGTGATCTTTCGCTTTAACAGATTAAAGCTCTTCTCAACCTCTACTGTCCAATGAAAAGACTTATTCTGCTTCTTCACTGTATCCATCATCGCTGCGCTCATTCCACTGAAATTTCTGATGAACTTTCGGTAGAAACTAGCCAAACCATGAAAACTTCTCACCTCGAAAACATTTCTCAGTGATGGCCAATTCTTGATCACTTCTACCTTATCCGGATCCATCCTCAATTCATTTGCCAAAATAACAAAACCCAAGTAAATGAGCTTTGTCTTCATAAATGAAGATTTCTTCATGTTGATCAACAACTTCTCCTGCTGTAGCTTCTTCATCACAATGGCCAAATGCTTCAAATGTTCAGCCTCTAATTTACTGTAAATCAGTATATCGTCCAAATACACAATGACGAACTTCCCGATGAATTCTTTCAGGACTTCATTCATCAACCTCATAAAAGTACTCAGTGCATTCGTCAAACCAAACGGCATGACTAGCCATTCATACAAACCTTCGTTGGTCTTGAAGGCTGTCTTCCACTCATCACCTTCCCTCATGCGAATCTAGTGATATCTGCTTTTCAAATCAATCTTTGAAAATTATTTTTCCCCACTCAGGCAATCCATCAAATCATCCATTCTCGGTAGTGGAAACCTGTACCTGATGGTTATCTTGTTGATCTCTCTTGAATCGGTACACATCCTCCAACCTCCTTCTTTCTTCGGACTGAGTATTGTCGGAACAACACATGGACTCAAACTCTCCCTGACCAATCCTTTGTCCAATAACTCCTGGACCTGCTTCTTAACCTCTTCATTTTCTTGTGGAGTCAACCTGTACACAACTTTATTCGGAAAACTAGCTCCTGGTATGAGATCTATATGGTGACTCGCACTTCTCATCGGTGGCAACGAACGAGGTAATTCGTCCACCACAATGTCAGTGAACTCTTCCAGCAGTTCCTGAATTTCATCTGGTAGATCATCCACTCTTGTGCTAGTCAGAACAATCCTCGGCTTTCTGATGACAAAGAATTGTGGATCTTCTTTCTTCTTCACCTCCATAAGAAGTTCCTTCCCACTCATGAGAAGTACTATGTTGCTTACCTCCAATTTCACCTCTTTATCTTTTATCAAAAGCAACATATGGGTTCTCCCATTCTTCTCTAGGGTATAGGTGTTCGTTCTCCCATCATGAATCAAATTTCTATCATATTTCCATGGTCTACCCAGCAATAAATGACATACATCCATGGGAATAACATCACAGAGTACTTTATCATTATACCCTCCTATCTTCAATTCAACTAGGCACTGTTTAGTGACACTTACCTGATGTCCTTTCTGTAGCCATGAAACTCTGTATGGGTGGGGATGATCAGTCATTTCCATCTCCAGCTTCTCTACCATCTCGGTTGAAATGAGATTATATGTGCTACCACTATCAAAAATAACCTTGCACACCCTATCCTTGGTCTTGCAAGCCGTCCTGAAAAGTCTGGTCCTTTGAGCTAAGTCCTCCACCTCCTTCCTGGGTGTTAAGAGAACTTTACACATCATCAATGACCTCCTGCCTTCAGCATCTTCAGCCTCAACATCTCGCCTCTGCACCTCGGTGATGTGAGCTTCTCCAATGTCCTTCTTTTTCTCTGGACACTCGTAAGACTTGCGCCCATTCTTTCCACATGTGAATCATGTGATGACTCCACCTCTTCCTCTTCCTCTACCTCTAGTACGAGGAAAAGTGTTTGTGTCAGAAAAATATCCCTTCTTCTCATTATGCTGCCTTCTCTGTTCAACATATGGTTGTCCTCGCTGTGAGGTTCCACCTCTTTCAACTTTACCCTGAGGTTTCTTCCATTCCTCCTTGGGCTTCTGATATTTCTCCTGGGCAACTACCTTGCCTCTGGGCTGACTTCTGCCTCGCCTTCGCTGACCTTGCTTGCGGCTCAGCTTCTCCTCGGCTTTCAGAGCCATCTGATAAGCATCCTCCACTGTCCTGATGGTAACCATGCTTAATTTATCCTGAATGTCGTATCTCAGACCATTCAGATATCTGGCAACCTTCTCATCATCGCTCTCCCAATGACTTGCCCTAATGTTTAGTCGATAGAATTCCTCAGTGTATTCTTTCACTGTCATCAGCTTCTATCTCAGGTTCTGCATCCTCCTGAACAGAGTGATTTGATAATCTCTTGGGATAAATTTTTCTTTCATCTTCGCAATCATTCAATCCTAGCTCTTAATCTTTTGTTTTCCTTTGCAACATCTGTCAGCTTGTAACTCATCCCACCATAATGCTGCATGTCCTTTCAGGTGCGTGACAGCATGCCTGACTTTCTTATCCTCTTCGATATCTTCATAATCGAAGTAGGTGTCGAGAGCTCTAATCCAATCCAGAAGCTCCTCTGCATCCAAGTTCCCCTCGTAAACTAGAATGTCCATTTTTGCTTTCGCACCCATCCTGGAAATAGCTTTAATTAATCACTCAGTTGATGTGTCTTCAGTTGCAACTTCCTCCTCTTGTTCAGCCTCAATTTCATTTTCGGAATCACTCAGACCCCCTGCACTAGCTGTGCGTCTTTGAGTTGTCTCCATCTCCTCAAGTCTTGCTCGAAGATCTCTCATCTGCCTCTCCATTTCTGGATTTCCTACTGGCCTGCCTCTTCGTCGAACCTCCCTATCCTCTGGATCAGGTGATTGCCTTTCTCTTCTGGGCGGCATGATGAATCCTCTTCTCTGCTACAGAAAGAAAAGAACAACCCGCTCTGATACCAAACCTGATGCAGCTGTGCCCTCACTGGCACGTCCGCTTCAACATGATCTTCAACTTCTTCCTCGGCTCGAAGAACTCAAAGGTTCCTCTAATTCCCTATTGGGAAATTTCCTTACCCACAACAACTCTTCAAGTGATTCCCCCTTAGAAATCGGGAAATCGGGCTTCGCGATTTCACGAATCCTATGGTCACGTGTTTCGTACTTCACGATTCCCCGAAACCCGATGCGAATTGATGTTGAATTTCTCCCCTGCTATCAGATTTCTCCCTATCGGGGAATCACTACTCGCAACGTCAACTAATGGAATTTCCAACCTTCGAACCCCGATGTGCCGATACCCCGATGCACACGTGTGGATTGACTTTTCCACCTCTCGTCACCTATGTAGGGATTTCAGGATTCGTGGGATCACGATTCCTGATGTCAATGGACTCGAGAATTCCCTTTTCCCGATCCCCGATATGGCACGCCACCTGTCTTCCACTAACCTTGACTGTGGCCCACACGACCCTTCCGTCAGGATATCGCGTTTCGTGACTCCAATGTGCAAGAGTTTCTTACCTTTGGAAACTCTGATTCTCTGAACCCCGACTCCTCTGGATCTCCTGACACGTGTCCCAACAATGGACGGTTCCGAGCTTGTCGGGATATCACGTATCGCGATATCGCAATTCTCGTTTCAAACTTTTGAGACTTCACCTTGCAAGTCCCTGATACACGATTCTATGTGTAGATCCGACGGCTCCTATGGCACGGATCAACGGCTCTACCCCTCCTGAGCTTCAACCCTTGGACGTTATCACTGTAACCTCTTGGTACTTCTACAAGATCTAACGGCCCTCAGAATTTCGTGAAATTTCCTTAGAGGAAATCGTTCGTCCGTTCTACCTTTTCGTAAATCCACGGGGTGACTGAGTATCTCCTTGTGAGACTGGCTCGCCCAATGGCCAACCTGGGACGTCCTTGCAACTTCAAGTCGCACTTATCTATGCTGATCTTCAGCAACTCAGAGGCCTATCCTTCCTGAGCTTTCCTCAATTACTTTCAACCTCAAAGAGGTTCTTTGCACACACTCCTTGCGGCAGTTCTCAAACACTTCTAAGTGTTGATTTCTTTTGGCTCTGCGCACACCTGCAATAGCAGTCCTTCAATACTTCTCCCAGTTTCACGACTGAGACTCTCCTTAGCCTGCGCACTCCTTGCATGGCTCATATAACCCAATTTCACTCCTGGGTGAATGAGAACAAGAGCTAACTATCCGAGCCTTCTGTCAACACACTCCTTGCAAACGACTTCAACTGCACTCCTTGCAGGAATCCTTGCTCAAATAGAGAAACAATTGTAACTCATACCACTTCTTCATGGATTTCAATCTCAACACATGAAATCACATACACAGCATATAAAAGCAAATATATGACAGGAAGTAGACATTCATGAGCATATCAACATCAACACAGAGAATCGACACAAACCATGAAATTGAATCAAAGTTCTTCTATTAATTCAAATGCCTGTACATGGGTGTTCTTCATACATTTCTCTGCTTGCTCTTCTGCTCTTCCTGAATTGATAATGTTACAATGTACAAGTGAGGGTGTCTATATCCGTTTTCCCTCTCGGACTCTAGGCGATCAAATCTAGAATTAAATTCCTATCTAACTGCATTAAGTCTATTAAATGCCGACTATCTACTAAAGGACGAGAGGTATACACTCAAGGTCCATTACAATATACAAAGGTGCCTCCTCTTAAATGACTCATTTAAGATTTGCGCAACAGTTTCCAAGGCAATTTCAAAATTTGCGTTGGCTTATCCAGTTGTCTTTCCGCTTCCACGCTGGCTCGCTTGATGGTTCGGTCATGCTCCTGCATCAGAAAGCTGGCTTGGTTTCCCTCTGAGTACGCTAACAGAAATTTGGGTTACTGGAAAACCTTTGACTATATGTATGATATGGTTTCTACCTTGGTCAAGCTAAGAGTTATGTGTATTTTGTTAATAGTTGAATAGAAACTGCTTACTTACAAAAAAAAAAAAAAGGAGAGCATAAAATTAAATAATAATGTTTTTTGGGGCCAACAAATAGTGGAAGAGCATATTTGAAGATAAAAAGAAAAAGAGGCCTCTCATAAAGAACATGTGAAGACAAAATTTTCTTATTGCATCAAATTTAGGAAAGTGCTCCCTTCTATAAAAACATATTTGAGGAACTTGGATGATAATTTTCTTGTTTGATGATATTTTTCTTGTTCTATATATTTTCAAAGATTAATTAATTGTATGAATATAATTTTTTTGTGTGAGGAGAGTATTAAAAAAATGATCTTGGTAAGATGATGTAGTTTAAGTGTGGTGAGTTTGTGTTTGGGGTTAAGATAGATCTATTCTGGTTTCCCTTATTTTTTTCTTTCTATTCCAAAATTACATAACACGAAAATAAAGATGTTCTTATTCCTTATATAGTTCCTATCATCTTTAAAACACTATTTAATTCCCTTCCGATAATTTGAGTATAAATTATGAATGAATGTTGAATTTTTATGCTTTCGATTAATGAGAAATGGGGATGATTGACTTGCTTTATGACTATGCACGATTGTCGCGAACATATAAGATCAATGCATTCGAGACATTAATTGTTATAGAAGTCCATCAGTAGTATATGTGTGTGCTAGATATGACTACATATCTAATATGAATACATTATTATGGTTTCATAAATATAATAGTTACAGTAATTAATTATTGATTAGTTCATACTTACACTACTACATATTGAAAAATTTGTGATGACCACTTGCGACGAAAGTACTCTTTCGTCGCAACATGCAAGAGAACAAGTTCTTTTTTTCTAAATCTACCCTGTGTTCATCGCAATATCGATGCCTACAGTTTGACTGAACTGTAATGGTCAATGTTCGTCACATAAGCGATGACCTTAGATTGGACGTCACATAAGCGACGATAGTTGACCATAATAATTTAGTCAAACTTTACCGTTGAAAATGACATAGAATAAATAGTTGTAAT